>VZSV01000160.1:980456-1117200 GCA_013398735.1 Nothocercus julius
GTATTTTAATCTAAAAAATCTGTCAAAAGGCCTCAGCTTCACTAAGGCTTCACTAAGGCCTCAGCTTCACTCAGATGATTATCAAGAAATGATTGGGAATTTGGGAATGCACGCTAGGAAAAGGACACTTGCCCCTGTCTTGAATGGGCGACTTGCTGTGCTATTTATTTCTTCACCAAGAAAAAGGCAGAATGCTGGATTTTGAATTAGGTCTTCTTACCCCCAAGTCTCTTGAAATAAACTTCTTGTAGTTACAGTCTGATCCTACAAAGCCTTGTTCGTAAAAATGTCGAAAGCAGTTGTTATTGTTTTTATGTAGCATTTCAAATACTTGAGATTTTGTTTTTTTGAAATGTGATGGTCACCTTCTAATAAATATCATTGAGCCTACAGAACAGTAAAATACTCTAAAGTGAGCGGGTTTATCTAGTTTACACAGTGAACAGAAACCTCCCTGTCGCTCTGGCTGGGAAGATTTAGTGCTTGCAAAGGCAGAGTTTGTCTAGCAGATATATTGCTATTTTTATGCCCTCTTTTGGGATTTGCCTGTTGTCCTCCCTGATTATTTTGTGGAATATTTCTTTGAGGAATTCTGCCTCCCAGACTTAACATTTTTCTTCTATCCTTTCAGGTTTCTTCATCGCCTGCAGCTGCAGAACTTCCAAAATCTCGCCAAAAAAAAGGTTTGTTTTAAGACATGGTTATGACCAAGTTTCTTGGGCAGGTTGATTTTACGTTTGTTTTACAGCATATGCAGCCATCTAGTAAGAAATAAACGATCACAGGGACATAATGAGAATATCTTAGAGTAGCAGGACATGTTTTTTCTAGGGTCTGTGTTATTCACTAGCTCAGTGAAGCCATAATCTCTTGCTGGCAAAGTTAGTATGTGCCTCTGGCCTGCACTGTGTTTACTTATAAGATAATATAATTTAAGAGACTCTTCTATTTTGTACATAGCTTTGGAACTGCTAGTGAATTTGATTTTCACATTCTTGATTAATAAGCAGCGTTTGCTCATTTTGGCTTCTGGAGATACTTGGATTCCTCAGGGTAACACCTTGCTGTAAAGATGATCTTGCCATGCTGTGGAGTCATTGTGTCTCATGGATTTTCATGTCATGTTTTCTAAGTTTAGAAGTAAAAGGGGATGTGCCAGTGAGACAAAACTTGTCTTCAGGTTTTAGCTGTTTTTAACTGCAGTTTGCTTGTCTTTCACTCGGAAAGAGAGAGAATTAACTCGGAGCTGTTGCTTTGAATACGAGGAACAGGGAGCTCGGCGGTCACATCTATTCTTTTGGCACCGGCTGTGCAGGTTGGGAGCTGTGTCTGCTCTCTGCTTTCACAGGACAGCAGACGCTTACAGTGCTCTAAATAAAACAGCTAGGAAGGGCCTGGGCTGGTGGTGTTTGCCAAGAGCCAGACTATCACTCAAGTCCTCCTTCCTGGAGGGCTGAGGTCTATTAAATCACCTCTGCATAATTCATAAGCGTGTGTAGTAGCTGAAGAAGAAAGATGGGGCCATCGCCGTCGCAAACGAGGCAGCGGAGGAGCGCTCTACGGGAGCTGTCACCCTCGGTCAGCTTCCTTGTTAAGCTGCCACTCAAGCGCCTGGCTGCTTTTAAGCTGCACAATTTAATGCTGATCGTTTGGGAAAATGAACTGCGGCCGCAGCAGATTCCTTCGCGGCACTGCTCGTACAGATACGGACACCAGGTTATGGCTGCACAGGAAGAGGGCTCTTTTGTACATCATGTTTTGCATCAGCAGCCTTGCAACCAAGCAGAGCAAGTGTTTAAAAAAAGCGCAGCCTGTCGCATTTGCACTTTGCCCGTATTTCTTGAGGCAAATGGAGGTATCTTTAGCAGCTGACACATTGCTCCTCAGGGAGACGTTCTCCAGGGCTCTGCTGCTTCTGTTTTGGCCGGATTTGCAGTGAGCAAAGCTGCTTTGGGCTGCTGTTTGGCTAAGGTCTAGCAAATGAGGGCAGGAGCAAGATTTGCAGTAGGAGGTGATAAAACGGGGGCCTCTGTGTGGAGGAATCTGATGTTTGGGACATGAAAGAGAGGAAAGGAAAGGAGAAGTCCTGTTGCATACACTTTGTTGGACTTTGAGGGGAAAAGAATAGCTTTTCTTCACTAAAATAGACTTCTTTTTCCTAGGATGTAATTGGATTTTCTCAAGGAAGGTTCTTATCTTTTGGTTTGCGAAATACAAGGAACTAGAGAAATCCACAGCAATTCTGTTTGTATAGAAGAGAGCCACTAAACTCATTGAAAAGTAACATTTTTTTTTTTAAACACTGAAAGATGTGTTCCTCTTTCAGCAATTTTTATTTTCAAGACAAATACAAGGGAGATACTGAAACCAGTATCAGTGCAAGCAGATCTATGAAACAGGGGGACTGTATAATAGAATAGATTGGTCCCCTGTCCTATAAACAGTTTGGTGGGGATGACATCTGAGTTTGAGTGAAGCGTGGATTATAATAACTAAACAATCCTGTTGTACATTAATATAATGGTTACATTGATACACATACTCATTGCATATATTGGGCACAGCCCAATCATCACTAAAGTCCTAGTCTTCATCTCAGCGCCTGCGTTTGGCTCCGCTTTACTCGTGCTGAGTAGAAGGAAGGTATCAAATTCTACATTTCTGAAAAGGTTCTCACGAATTTACTAAAAGCGATTTGCACAGCAAAGTGCAGAAGTGTCCTGCCCCTCGTGTCCCCTTGCTGTCCTCGCATCGCTGTGTGTTCCCTGCTCTCCCACGAGATAAGGAGAATAAGGAGCGCGGAGCCAGTGTATCGCAAGCGGATTTCAGGACGCTGAAAGCAGACTAACTCTTAGTTAAGAAACAGGGCTTGAATTAGCCGCTGTCAGGGCTGGTCAGTCACAGGGCGCTTGGCTTGCGAGCGCCTGGAAGATGAGGATTCGGGAGCTGGGCTTGCAGGCAGCCCAGTCCCAAAGGAAAACAGCCTCTAAATGGTGGGGAAAGGCATTGGATGCAGCAGTCAGGCTGGAAATCTCTAAATCGAGCAATCTAAAGGGCTTGCTTGTAGGCTGGAAATCTCTAAATCAAGCAATCTTAAAGGGCTTGCTCAGAGGCAAACCCCTCAGGGTGCCCTGTACTGCTCTCGGAGACCACCCTTACTCAGGAGGTGACGTTGCAGCGGCGAAGCCCATTCATTACCTTGTCCTTCGCCCCCCATGGGGAGAGCTGCTCCAAAAACCAGTCCCCTTCGCTGCTGCATCCGAATCCAGTGCTCTCCCCGTGCTGACATTTCTTTTCCCCGAGCCATGGGTGGCAGAACGAAGGGAGCTCTGCTCCTTGGAGCCGTGTAGGGGTAGTATTGGCCTGCTGAGATGGGCCTTGAATCTCCCTGCTGCCTTTGAATTTAATCCAATAGTTTCCAAAATGCTTCGGAATTCAAATGGGCTCCCTCCAATCTCTCCACTTCCTGGTCAAATCAGTTTATAGTAACAGATGGTGCTGTCGTAGAGGAGGATCCTTTACCAGCGTGTAGCATTGGATTTTGTGGCACCTCATTTAAATTTCTTTTATCGAGAAAAATGTCGCCTAGGAAAGAAAGATCTGCACTCTCCCATTATTCTCATAGTAGACAAGAGGTTCATAAAACAATTTGAAATGCATTTTGATTTTACAAATAGTCAGTCCCAGCTTTTGCTGAACTACAGTGATGGCTTTTTAATACTAGAATGGAATACCCAAAGATTTCTACCACAATAAATACGAGATAGTAGATTGAAGTAGAGCACAACTGAGTTACTAGGAAAATTCAGGCTAGAAATTCTATAGATGTGGAGGAAGCAGAACTGTGATTAGGTATGAGCCACCTTCTGTGCTTTCCCAAGTAAGGATCTGGCCGATAGTTTTCTGAGCAAAAATCTTCCCTTGTGAATTGTAAAAGGATTAGCAGGGATTAAATTTTGGGGTATGTTGTAGGTATGTTTGTCTATGTTTTCAAGCAAGGAATTCTGTCTTGGATTAACTGTGATCTTTGGCAGGTGGCTTCAACTTGGTGGGATTTGTTTGTTTGTTTCAGTTTATCAGCCCCCAAATTAGGCTGATATTCAGTGACAGTGTTGGGATGCTGGTGTGCTGGTGACTTTTGTTAACGTGAAGAAAATGTCTGTGGGTCATTACTGTGCAAATAGGCATTGTCCTGCTGCACGTCTGGTTAGATGTGACTATTGCAGATAAGTTGGATAATGGAAATATGGAAGCAGCTAACGAAAGGATGGGTTTTAAAGCTACGATTTTAGCTCAACAGTAATTAGGATGTGGCTCCATGCAGCCCAGAGTTGCCACCCTTTCACTGCATGGATGCCTAGGTTTTGGAGAGATGACAGCTAAATAGTATTTTGTGTCTTATCAGGATGGTTTAATTTGCTTAATTGCATTTTGGATCATTTGCAAGTGGTGTGTTTTATTCTTCACCAGCTAAAGCCCTTGCCAATATTTAGTGCACACACTGATAGTGCCACCTCTCTCTCATAGGTGCTTGGCTTTGACGCCAAAGGGGTTCAAATAAAAAATAATCACTCTTGCACATCTGATGGGCAGCAAAGCTCCCTTTTTGTGCTATTGACTCCACTTAGGGAGTGCTCACAAAGATAAGAAATCTTAAAATACCACTGTTGGATAATAAATAACTTCCAGAGCATGCAGAAGCAAAGCAGAAGTGCCTGTGTGTGAAGCTCCACGAATGCATCTGGCTACCTTGCCGGGTGGTTCCTGCTCTAGTGCGTGAACCGATGGAGATCCCTTCTGCTCCTGGGAACATCCTCATGACTCGAGCACCAACTTCCCAGCCCCCCGAGGAGCAGGTTTGGTGCCCTGCTGCACCAGCCACCTCGGAATCCCTAATGTATATTTTTTTAATCAGTATAAATCCATTATTTGAGGCAGCTTCAAAGCTGCCTTTAAACTTTAAACTTAAGCAGTTGGTTTTGAAAAGTTGGAGCAATAAACCTAAATGACCATTTTAGGGTTGTGATTTGGTAGCTGTAACATACGTAGCACCTTTTTCTGTCTAAAATAGCTTTTCCCTTGGATCTGTACGTCCTTCCTCGCTTCTTCCCCTTCGCCCCATACCACCCACCCAGTCCTGCCCGCTCCATAAGGAAGTCACAAGCCTGGAAGCGGGAATGTGCTGGTGCAGCTCTGCCCTCTTGTGTGTGCACGTTAATAGCTGGGCTCGCATGGTCACTGTCTGGTTTCCAGCTCCAGCACCGCAGGTAGAGCTTATTGCAAAAAACAACTCTGCTGTCACACACCAGCACTGGCTTTTAAATCATTTTAGGTCTAGCTCTGACTCATGGCAACCAGTTTTATATGGGCTAACTGGTTAGAGAGTGTTCATTTAGTATCACGTTTCAGCTGGTTAATTTATTTGTGAAGTTCCTTAAGACCCTTGATGCCAGGCAAGTTTCTTTGGTGTTTTAAAGCAGTCAGCGAGCTGGTGTCTGATGATGTTCTTCTGCAGGTACTATGGCATCTCCTGTTGTGTTTTTTTGTTTAATTGGGATAAAAGTAGGAAGCAATACATTTAGGAAGGGTGGGATTCATTTTCCTGCATTTACATATCTCTGACTTAAAACTTTAAAGCTCAGCAGATGCTTTGATAAATGGGAAGTGCAGTGTGGTGCCTTTCCTCTGCCTTCTCCTAGCCAGTTGAGGGTGGATGTGGGCAACCTTGGGGCTGCCTGTTCCTTTTCTTTACTGGCGAAAGAATCCCAGGCAAGTAACTCACATGTCTCACTTCTCAGATTCCTGGCTTAGGGGAGGTGCATCGTGCTCAAGAATGTCAGAATTAATACAGTGTATGTGGCTTTAACACAAGCCCTTGTGTCTTTAGGGGCATAATTACCTATAGGCTTTAGCTGAACTCCGCTAAGGCTTTAGCTGAACTCCCTAACATCCATTGCACGGGAATGGTGGAAGTTACTGACGAGGGCTCCCAGCTCAGGGAGGACTTTGCACTTGCTTAGGAAGGAGAGTTGTGGGAAGTGAAAGTCAAGAGTAGATCGTAATTTGGGCTGCCCAGCTTGGTTTTTCAGAATAGTTAACTGTGTGTGTTGTAACACTTGCATGGCCAGAGCGAGCCCCTGTTGATCTTGCTCGAGTGTGGTGCCACGTCCAAGCCGTGCAACGAGGAGGTGATGGCTTGGCTGGCTAGCTGCGTGCTGGCCAGCCTTGCAAAGCTTCGTTAGGTGATTTTCCAGCATCAGGAGGAGCTTTGTGGCAGGATGTCAGGGGGGTTTCTTTTCTCACGAGCAGTATTACACCCCCTTCCCAGGGGGCTCACCCATTGCTTCCGTTCTGGTCATGTCCCCTTTGCTGCAGACGTTTGAAGCCGCGTAGCAAATGCCACAAGATTCCTGCGATGCTCGTGATCGAGAACAATTTTAGTTGCTGCCCAACCTTGGTTCAACTTAATATTCCAGGATTAGGCTGGAAATCCTGAAACTGCCGGTCGCATGGAGTTAATGCCAAGCTGCTTGTGCAGGTTATTTGGGAATGTCTGCAGGCAGCACTGCTACTTCCGTGGGAGAAGCGTCTTCCATCGCTGTCTCACTGTGGGAGGAGGCAGTGGGTGAACATCCAGTGTCATCTCAGAGCTCCGGTACTTTTGAGGTGCCACTTCATTGAGAACCATCTCTGCAACTTGCGATTCAGGAATAGCAAATGGACCCCGATGGAAGCTCCAGCTGCTGCCCGCCACCCAGCATAGCAAGTGCAAGGCCGCAAGCAGGGTAAAATCACATGTACATATTTATTTCCCCCCCTTCCCACTTCACCTTTGAAGGGTTAAACTTGAGGAGCGGGTGCTGTAAAACATTTAAACCGAATAATCGCCGGCAGCGTTTGCACTATGCAAATAAAAGCATCTCTCTGTGGAGTAACACAGAACTTGGTGTCTTAAAGCAGGTGAGTGAGCAGCATTGGGGATAACTCTTCAAGATTTATGCAGCACCAAATGCCAGTTGCTGGTGGTTTTTCTAGTGTCTGAAGCAGATTTAAGCTGCAGTTCGCAGTGCGGAGGGCTCTGCCTTTTAATTTTGGCCTGTTTTCCTGCAGGGGGAGGTGCCGAGTCAGGAATGCCGATTTTTTTGTTTAAAGCTGCTCCTGCTGTTCAGCTGCCTTTCAGTTTTCTCTAGCTACGGTGAAGCTGTTAATGCATGGTAGTAAGATCACAGCTATGACTTATGGCTTTCTTGCCAGCATTCGAATTGTATATGATGAGCTTTATTAACCCCAGCTGACTGTAAATAACTGGCAACCATACAGGTTTATTGCTTGATTTAAAGGCCTTCCTGCAGCAATTTGTGAAAGCAGAAACCAGGGGAAGGGAATTAAACAGAGAAGGGCTACAGCTGCCAGCAGAGGGACCTGTGAAATGCTCTCCTTTATTTTTCCCTGTTGTTTGTCTGCATTTTACATGTGTTTGTGCACACAGACACCTGTAGTCTTATGCCTGTATTCATATATATAGATACCCTCACACAATAAGTGCCACACAGCAGATACAATCCAGATACTCTGGATGTTTATTTTTTTAGTTATTTTTTGTCATTATTGAGTTTTTCAATACATTATGTCTCCATTTATGCTGCCTTCAGACTCCAAAGAGGCATCTAGGTGTGTAAAGGATCTTATAGGAGCTTTCTTACAAAGCTGTAGCATGTTTGCCTTGCTGCATGCTCAGGAGAAGCCTTTGGGTGTCTGAATAGGGAAGAGGATTTCTTCTTCAATTTGTGCGTGTGCCTGCCTGGCCAGGGAGCTGTCAAGTGCTTTGCTGCTATCAAAGCTGCCGATTGCTTTTTAAATCTAGAAATCCCAATATTAGAGCTGAAACAACTGCTTTCTGTGCAACATTCCTGCTTTATTTTAGAAAAGGCCATTCCCTGGCAGCAGTGCATTGCGTTATAGGTCGCGTTATGAGTTGGATGTTATTTTTGTTTGGAAGATGCTCGTGATGCAGGGCTGTTTGTGCAGGCGCTCGCTGAGTTCCTCGCGACGCAGCTTCCAAAGCTCGAGGCAGAGAGGAAATGGGCACAGCTGCTTTTGTCCTTGCTTCTCTCTTCCTATCAAAATTTAAATAAGTACAGCTGTAGGGGCAACAAGCAGCGTTTGGCACTGTGTCTGCACAGAGCTCGGGACACTGAGACGAGGCTGAGCAATGCTTTGCTCCGGGTTTCCCACCTGATGATACTGCGCAGCGCTCGGTGCCATGGCAACAAGCAGGAGAGGTGGGAATAACGCTGGGGCCGAGGTCCCGGCTGGCGCTTGTTCCGCGCTCCCCGAGCGGGAATAGCTGAGACACCCGGGTGAGAGCCAAGGATCCCCGGATCTGGAGGCAGGTGGGGATGCTGGTGCTGAAACCACCCATGCGACGTTATCCCTAGGTGGTGAAGCAGAGCCTCGGCAGTCAAAACCGCTTGGATCATCTTATCCATTTATATGGTGCCTGCCATGGTGGATCCAGACATGGAGAATAAAAACCTCCTTTCGTTTAATTACTTTTCTGAAATTTTCTTATTCCGACAAGACCAACATCCGGGAATTGGAGATCCTTGCTCGAGACCTGCATCAGGAGAGCCAGCAGTCCCCTGGCGCCCGGCGGTTTCCTGGAGAAACATGGCTTTTGCTCAAGCAAACATGTTCCCCCCTGGAATTTGATAGGAACCTTCCAGGCTAATCTTCTTTTTTCTGCAGTCCTTCCTTAACCTATGTCAAAACCCCCTTATTAAATCTAAAAAATGCCACTTGACAGACTGTACTGAATCTATAACTGCCCAAGGGGAGGATGCAAGCACAGAAGACTGACTATGGGAGGTTTTCACAAAAGGGAATCATTCCAACTTTTTTTTCCCCCTCAGTCCTCCGAGCAAGTGTCTAATAGGAAAGGTACGAACCCGAGGCTGCTCCTGCGGTCTGTTGGGGGTTCCGCTCCAGCACCTTCCTTGCAGGAGCGTCGGCAGGAAGACAAATCATGCGGCCGCAAGCGGCCTGCGCCATCAATCACGGGGCCGGGAATTCACAAATCACATAGATTCCCTTCTGAATTCAATCCAAACACTTCAAAGGAGCTGGCGTGTCTCTTGACTGAGGTATTTAATCATATACTCGGCGCCCGGCTCCCTGTCACACTCGCCTAATGAGACCAGACTTTTGTAAGCCTGGAAAAGAGAGGGCAGAAGATAATTATGCAAGTTCCGGACCCTTTGGAGTGTGGATAGCAAGTTTGGGGATAATTGCCTTTTCTTGGACTGGAGCTTGAGTAGATTGATTCACAGGAAATAATTTGATTTTTCTTGTTTCTTTCTCCCCACCGCAAGAAAGGCAGAAATCCACTAAAACCGCAGTTTTTTTCAAGCGGTAATGCCTGTATCCCTGCAGATGCTGCATTGTTTGTGAGGGCTCTGTGAAAGGCAGCGAAGAAAAGCAGGTTCTCCTGTGCGGTCATGTAGGAGGAACTTCTGAGGGTCCAGATATCAAGAAAGGTGAAAAATGGCAGCGCAGGCGCCTGCAAAACCTGCTGCATGTGCTCTGCTCCTCCCTGGGAGACCGAATTCAGTGGCCTTTGCAATGCCCAGCTGCTATGGGAGATGTTGCAGGCTCTAATGAGGGCAAGATTGCAAAGAAAAAAATAATTACGTAGCTATTGGGACCATTGCGTGAGGTCCTTCAAGCAAGGGACTGTAGGTTTCCTGCCCTTGCGTTCCGTTCGGAGGCTGCCAGGGAGCTGCGTTTCCCTGTGCCCCGAAATGCCCGGTGACCCTTTGCGTGGGGACGAGCCAGCTTAGCCAGCCGGGGAGCAGCCGTAACGAAGATGAATGAGAGAAGAGGAAGGAAAGGGTAAAGAAAAGCAAATTAAAATGGCTCTGGAGGGACTAACCTACATTCAGTCTTTTTGTCTTGGAGAAAGAGAGAGTCCTGTAATAGTCCTTTGCCTCGCATCCCACTTTTGGGGGATCAGACCAATTCCTGCGTTTGCTGAAGTATTGATTTCTTCCCAGTTTCTTTGTCCTTCCTCTCATCTCTGTCCTGTGAAGGCTGCACACTAGGCTTGGTTCGGGATGTTTATGCTGGATTTCTTCAGAGATTTTCTTGTCGGTCTCCCTGCATCTGATTGACTTTACTCTGTGAATTTTTGTATTTATTTGGTGTGCGGATCACTTGATATCTAAGGATTAGTTTAGATACCTTTTTATAAAGGCAGGAACTATTTAATCTGCCTTTTTCACGATTTCCAGATGCAATACTAAAACCAAAGAAGAAAATAAAAATAACAGCTATTGTGTTTTTATTCAGATTCATTACTATCTCCCAACCAGTTTTAGAGGAGTAAAAGCTCCAGTGTTTTCTCAATTTAGGCTTAGCTCAGTGAATTGAGAAGAGATGTAAATCTCACCTATTCTGGGTACCGTGAAGATCGTTCTCCTCGGATTGGGGGAACATTGCTTTCTTCTTCCTTCCCTGCAGTGTCCTCAGCAGGAGCTTCCATGGTGTAGGAGTTGGAATAACAGTGTCCCGTCAGTCGGAAAGCCCTGAAACCCCCCTGTCCTCCAGGGATCAGCCAGGGGAGCTTGCAGCCCCTTGCTGGGGTGCCCCGAAAGGTTCCTGTGTGCTTGCATGCAGCTCGGCCTTTCCCACCTCGGCTGGGAATGCACACCAGCCAGCTAGCTCTTCTATATATGTATTTTTTAAAGGTTTAACGGAAGTCTTTGCTGCTCTTTCACCTCTTGGTAAATCTTGCACTTCAGTTGGTATCAGGTTTGAGACCAGATCCATGGGCATATCTGGAAGGTCTTCTGATTCTTCCCGCTTTAAAACAACTCTTGTGGCTTGTAATATTGGGCTTTGATATTTTAAGCTGTGTTATCAGGCAGCAATGGTTGAATGGCACCAAATTGCCAAATTTTGTTACAGTTTGACTGTAATTGCAATCAGGATGATTTTATAGGGTTTGCAATGTCTACGCTCGATGGTTTTGCTTGCAGAACAGCATAGGACACATTCTGGTGGATCTGGTTCCGTATTTTCCGTTAGATGGTGGCAACTGAGAAAGTGCACGGAGGGACCTAGGAGCCCATGCTGCAGTTCATTTCTGGGGTATGGAATTGCTCTTTTTGTCCTGGGATAAGAAAGTTGTGTCAAATCCTGTCAGCCGTAACAACTTTCACAGGGAAGTCATTACAAATGTGTAAAGGAATTACGTAACCCCCAGTGGACTCCAGAACGGCCGCCCTCCAGCCCGTGCTGAAATGGAGGGTTTTAATCAATTCCTGGCTGCTGAGGTACCACTTTTAACTCTTTCCTTGCAGGGAAACCGTGGAGAAAGGGAAGACAAAATGTCATCAGGAATCAAGCTCGTGCGATTTGCAAACTCACACATTTGATTGTTGTAGTTGGAAAGATCCAGTTATTACAGTAGGGTAGAATTTAAAAACATTTGGATCCCTGATCTTTGCATTTCCATGAGTTTAACATATTTTCATGACTTCTTTGGTTGGATTCTCATTTTTCTTGTTTTTGGGGGTAATTAAACCGTCTTTATAAGGTATTTGAACTTGCACAGCTGATGTGTACACTTAAATCTCTACTTTATCCCAGTGTAAGTCTGGATGGGTGTTATAGGATATAAAGACAAAATGCCTTTTACTATTTTTTTCAGTTTCTTAAAGTACTTGAGGTGCCAGTCGAATAAATGTGAGCCATTTTTAAGTGCTCTTGTTGATACTGTAGCGGGATGGAGAAAAACCTGGTGTGCTCGAGTGCTGTGTACTTGCTCCTAGCTGCAAGTCCACTCCTTCAGGTCACTGAAACTCACTATTTCTTAAAGATAACAGTATTTTGCACCGGAGGAGGTGGCCTGAAATGATTCAGCCCTCACTGCAGCAGCAGCAGAGTCTTTCTGGGGTGTGATATTGACCTGTTCCGGGGGATTTAAATCCTGCACTGTGCCACGGGTTGCTGCAAGGCCGGTGGGGCTGCGGGCAGGGCGCCTGGGAGCGGGTGGCCGGCGCCGCCGCGTGATCGCTGCTCCTGCAGCGAGCTCTGCCTTGCTCTGCTCCTCTCTCATAGTATTACCTTGCAAACATACAGGTTTTTTGCCCGTTGCTATAGTTACCTTGCGGCTCCCAGCACCTGAGGCGGGCAGGCGAATACCAAGCAATACGTTTTGAGCCCTAATGAAGCGCACAGCAGCGTGTTCAACTTCGGAGCCCAGCGTGGATATCACCCCGCAACATCCCCTCGTGATTTGCTGTAATTGCTGCTGCGAGCTGCCTACGGCTGAAATCCTGGAGCACGAGGCCTTCTTCTCCACCACATCAAATACGTTTTCCTGCCAGTAGCTTCACTCTATCTCAGACCTGGGATGTGTCCTCATCCCTTCAGTGTTTCAGAGAGCTATGATTGACGTCTTTAAATTATTTGCGCCTTTCCTTGTGGTTTCAGAAAAGCAACAACCCCAAATCTCCTCTAATACTTGGTGCCTTCTCTCTCCCTCCCAGAAGTTTCTTTTAAAGATGTTTGATTTTTCTGTCCCAGTTACCAACTGCAAATCCAACTCATTTCCCCCAACCTGCTCCTTGTGTGTCTGGAAGATCTAATCTCATCAAACCAGCATTAGTTTGAACAACAGATGACTCAAGTTGTTCTAAGTAGTAGTTTTCTTTTTATTATTAAGAGGTCTCCTTGGGGTCTCTGCCTTGAATGGTACATTTTTATCCATCAATTTGAAATGTCTCCTTGGGAAACAAAGTGGGCACTAATGATACAGCAGTCGTCCAGGCTCCGAGTCTGCCGAGTGCAATTGCAGTTTTTGAATTAGTTGCGTTGCACTTGGCAGATTAGAAAATGTGCGTGTGCTGTGCCCAGGTTCTCTGCTGACCACTGATTTAGTGTTTTCTGCTCATGTTTTACATGTAGCACCGGAGTTACCGATCCTAGAGAGAAACAACTGGCTGATCTATCTGCTGTACGTTCGCAAAGACTTTGATGCATGTAAGGTAAGAGCTGCTTTAGAGACTTGATGGTTTGTCTGCTCCGAGCTGAGTGATGCTGAGAATGTCATTAGGACTTCTCCTTTCTTCAGAAATCTCTGCATGCCCAACGTAATGTCCCAAGTCTGAAGTTAGTCCGGGTCCTAACCACGCTCTTTCCTGACTTCTTTTTTTATAGGGGACCCAATAGAAAACACAACTAAAATAAGGCTCAAAATGACAGTAAATTTCTCAAATTCTTAGCTACATTCAGGACTCAAAATTACAATTCTCTAGAGCTACCAGTGAACTCTGTATTTCTTTGGAAGTGGGAAAAAAATCAAAAAAATTGCAAACCTCTCATGTTCCAGCTGTCAAAACAGTCTTCCCAACTGATTATAACTCGGTTGCATGGTTCAGAGTCTACAGAGACACTATGAAAAATACTTCAGTTGAGTAAAACATTTTTATACCAAGTGTGAGAAAAGGTCTTGGCTTTTCTTGAATGAGATTTGTTCCTTTTGCACATGATCCATTGTAGCCTTTTAATTTCTTCCGGTTTTGAATGGTAACTTGGAAGTGGTTGTTGATTGGGAACTGCAGTGATAAGTGAGATAAGGAAATGGCAAGCCTGTTCAGTTCTGTGTTTTCCTGACAAAATGCACACCGGCTATTAAAGGTGATCTGCTAATGGGCAGGAGGAGGAGAAAAGGAGTTACCTTTCTGATTCTGCATCATGCAAAGAAGATCTGAAGGGATTATTTTCCTTCCGAAAGAGCAGGATTGGTCCGGACTTGTCTTGTCTCTGTTGGAAAATTCCTGGGGCTGCTTAGGAAAGTGGCAGGCCAGAGGAAATTCATTTAGGTCTTAATTAAGGGAGCTGGAGGGTAGCATCCTTGGCAGAGCGATTTCCTCTCAGGTCTCGGTTTAAATAGATATAAACAAAACCTATAATTAGCAGTCTAAATGGAAAATTGCTTCCATTTTCTGTTGATGTATCTGCATTTCCTCGGCCTCTCATTTTGTGAATTTACTGGCTTTGAGATCAGATGAGAGTCCTGGAGTCCAGAAAAGATGCCCGGTTGAGGACAACAGAAAATAACCAAGGGGGTGACGTAAAGGGAACATTGACCTCTCCAGGCCTTTACTAGTCACTAAAGGAAGCAGAGAAGGGTAAAAAAATCTAAAGAATACAGCAAATAGTCTTTTCCTTGGCAGACCAGCTTTGCAGCGGTAGCTATCCAGCTCAAAGGCTCTAATAGGCAGCAAAACCTACTGGTTTGTATTGGAGCCTCAGGGCTCCCCATACTTCTTTTTCCATGACCTTGGGAGAGTTTGGCACCAGATCCATCACTTGTAAAGAATCCTCTGCCCTTTTGTGCAGATGTCAGGCTTGTCCCAGGGAAGACAGGATCCTAAAACACTCCGGGATCCTTCTGCAGGCACTGAGGAGTGATAGGGTGTCTGAAAGGCAATTCGGCTCTTGTGTGGGCTGAGCTGCCCTCTGCTACCTCTGCTACCCCTGCTACCCGCTCTGCTCCCTGATGTTCTGTGTGGTTGCGACGCCAACCCGCGTGTCCCCAGGTGCTTGTCTGTATGGGGATAAACCCTGGCACGTCCCAAACATGCTGCTTGAGGCTAATGCCTTCCAAAGAGGTATTGCTGCTCTCCCCGATGGCTTTAATTTTTGTTAAGTCATTGATTTCAGTAGAGTTTGAACATCTACTGCTTTTAAGACCTGAAGTTTTGCTGGGCATCCTTTTCCACTCCCTGCTTCATTCCAGTTCTCCCTAACATGATTCTTAAAATTCCCTTGTTTGTCCATGCCGTAAAAGGCCAAGCAGGAACCGCTCGCTTCTTACCCTTGGCTCCCCCCAGATTATGAGGTCAAATTACAACTTTCACAGCCCTATTTCTGTGACTGCTTTGGTGTTGCCAAGTTTTAGCAATCGATGCTGCTCCGTATGGCAGGAGGACGACAAGGGGGAGAGGAAAGGGACAGACCCTGCTAACCAGCAAGCGTCACTCACTCCTAGCCCTTCGCATGCAAAGCTAAGAAACTGCACAGACTGCTTTGTATCTTCACTTCCAGTTCTTCCCCCTGTCTGTTTTTTTCCCCAACAGAAATCCTCTGCTTCTCTGATGGGTGAGGAAGGAATTGCTAAAATTAGCAGCTGCTTTTAATTAATTAAAATCGCTTCTTGTTTTTTGGTCTTCTGCCAACATGTCTAAGTTCTGTCAGCAAGTTAAATAAACTTAGGAGGAAAAGCTGGGATTCCAGATCGTATTTCTCAGTGCAAACCTTGCACTGTGTTTTTTTGTTGGTGGTGGTTTTTTAAAGGCTTAAGGAATTAATCAGAAATCTCTAAAAGATAGCTCTCTGTTGCCCTCTCTTGCTCTGAGAGACTGATAAGATGTAGTTGGAACAATATAGAGTATCTGAATCCTGAAAGTTTGGCGTTTAGGAACGTCTGATGGTGATGCCTGTAAAGACTAAAATGTGGACGGACTCTGGTGAGAGATTAGCAGGAACAGATCCAAGGGGAAGAGCAGCCTAGAGCTGTTTTTCCCTTTCCTTCCTCCGTTTCACCCCCCTCACCGTCACCTTGCTTCGCTTTTCCGTGCTGTGCCGTAGGGGCAGTTTTCGCCCTTGCTTCCAGGGCCCTGCCTTGGCGGCAGCGGGTGTGGAAGACGTGCAAGCCGGAGGAGCACCTGGCTATCGCCAGCCTGGAGGAACGTCCTTTTCCATCCCCTTGGGAGCCAAGGAGGGATCTCTGAGGAAGCAGAGATTATGTGTTTGGTTCTTAGCCCACATCCCCCCAGAAGTCCCTGCTTTGGACTAGTTTTATTATTTCACACCATGTGCAACTATAGACTATAGCAAACAACCCCCAGCACCCCAAACTGCACTATGAGGCCACTGAGAATTTACATTTTCATTCTTATTTTTCCTTCCCTTTTCCCCACGTGCCTTGTTTGGGCATTGTGCTCTCCTTGACTCAGCTGCTGTTGCTCCGATTCAATTTATTTCTCCACAAAGGGTCTGGAGTAGATGTCCTTATCAGCCCAGGATGCTTGCAGAGATTCCTTGTGGCATTTTCCCCAGATCTTATTTAATTATCTTTCGTAATAGGAACGAGCAGAGAAATGCTAATAGGGCTGCGGCGTTCCTGGCGCAGTGCCCTGCACAAACTGGGGCTGAGTTTGCACTGTTAGGCTCAGCGTTGCAGTCGCCCCGTCCCCATTCTGGTGCCTTTATTATGTATGCCTTTTTTTTTTCTTTTTTAATTTATTTTCAGACTTGACAAATCTGTGTTCTCTTACCATGTAAGTATCCTCTGCTGCCTTGGAGAGGCAACTAAATTATTCCTTTTGAAAAGAAGAGGAAAAAGGACATTTGTGTTCTTCTCTGTGCTAGGAACCAGAGCCAGTCACGTTCTGGCCAAATCTTCACTCACTCAGTTAAAAAGCTGACATTTGGTAATGAGTGTAATCTATTTAGCAAATCTCTACACCTGAAACAAGATCTCTCTTTTATTCTCTTTTTTAAACTATTATAAGCTGACCATTCTTATAGGACTTTAATACATATTGCAAAAACTAGCTGTAAGTTCTATTTTAATATTGACTTTTCCAAGCACAAATTCTGTCTGTGTGATTGTCCTCTTTGCCTTGTCCTGTGTGACTCCATCTCTACTGCCACAGGAGGAGGAGCTTTGTGCATTAACGTGTTGCATGTTGTCCTTCATCGTTTCAGGCACTCATCAAGGAGCAGCTGCAGGAATCTCATGGAATGTGTGAATATGCCGTATACGTTCAAGGTACCTTCCCGAGGCCTCTGAAGGTCGCTGGGGTTTTTTTGCTACACCGTTATTTCTGGTTTCAGATACAGTGAGCAATCGGAAGGGGGAACAAATGAAGGAGAAGGGTACAAAATTCATACTAAAAAAATACATTTTTGACCTTTCTGTGCTTGCTGTGTCTAGTTTGGAAATTCAGGATTATCCCAGGAATGTACAAATTGCATTTTCTGTTTTCTCCTTATTGATGAATATGTCTTCGGTTCATCCTCGCATTAGGGACTCCTGGCTTTTAATGTGTTGATATTTGATCAGATTGTGTTTGGATGCCATGAGCTGTGATACAGATGCTTGGTTTCTGCTGCACGTCCCTTACTGTCACCCTTAAGGACGGTCCTTCTCTTCCCGTCCTGCTCTCCATCCTCTAAGTCAGTCCCACAGAGGTGAGGACAGCTGAGGTTTGTTGGCCAAGGATGTTTCCCAGGAGGAGAAATGCAGGCTGTATCTGAACAAGCAATTGGCCAGGGTTTAAGGCTGCCCTTATTCGGAAGAGCAGAACGTTTCCGAGCAAGGTCAGGTGCTTTAGGTGCCTTTTCCTTCTGCTCTTTTCCTCTACCTGAGGTTGCTGCGGAGGGAGAGGAGCACGTGAGCATTATTCTCGTGCATTTCCCACCGCTAATGGACTAATCTGCCCGATGTGTGTTGTCTTACAGCTCTCATACTTCGCTCGGAAGGGAAAATTCAAGAATCCCTTGAACTTTTTCAGACGTGCTCCATTCTAAACCCTCGAAGTGCCGACAACCTCAAGCAAGTGGCGCGGTCGCTGTGAGTGGGGTTTTACTGCTTCTCCTGGACATGCCGCCCAGCACCTTCCGTGCTTTGTTTTTCTTCCCAGCATCGAGCGAGATCCCAGGCTGGTTAATTCCAAGCACGCTTCCTCCTTATCAAAACTAGAGCTGCTTTTCAGAAGCCTGGGCCAGCCTTAAAAGCAGAATCTCTCTTATCCGCCCAGCTGCTATTGTGGTATTTATTAATTTGTGTTTTAAGCAAGAGGTAGCCCATGGATTCCTGGGGGCAGAGCTAAGGGGCTTAGCTGACTTCAGCTGTGTGCCTGTCCTTGCTGGCTCCTTTCCATCTCTTGACTGGCCGGTTTGCTTTCGATCCCCTGGCTCTTTCCTTTGAGACAATGGCAGGTTGCAGAGGTTTGCTCCTTACATACCCGATGCTGTGAGGGAGCCCTTGCACCTTGCAGATTGGAGGACCTTGGCCTTGAGAAGTGCCAGCATATCACTCGGAACGGAAGCTTCTCAGGGCTTCTCATGTAGATCCTGGGAGAACTAGCAGATAGCCTCGGTTCTTACTGGCAAAGGGAGGTAGTGGTTACATAGGAAAAAAATAAAATTTGAAATGCTTTCACAGGTTTCTTTTGGGGAAACACAAGGCAGCCATTGAAGTGTACAATGAAGCAGCTAAGCTCAATGAACAGGACTGGGTAAGTGTATCAGTAAGTTGCAGCTTTTTATAGTGTGTGGATGTCTCAAATTTGCTGCAGGAGGAGGTGAGCTCATGGCTTCTGGTTTAGATCACAAGGCATCTTTTCTACCTGCAGAAACACCCCTGTAGCCTCGAGGCACAAACAGAGACCTCTGCAACATATCAGAGCTTTGCAGAGTGTTGCTGTTAGTATAGCCATATATAGTCCTCAGAGCTAGGTTTTATTATGGAAAGTATGAGAAGCTGCTCCCTCTTTGGAAACCCCCCGTTATCATTAAAACTTGATTGAGTTTTAATGAAGTTTGAGTTTGAGTCCTTTGGTAATTCAAAAGACTGTTGCAAGTGGAAGTTTCCTTTTAAAGGTCAAGGCTGTCTAAACTGGTGAAGCTGTGAAACTTTTACCAGAATAGAAACAAGAAGCTAATGAGCCTTGCATTTCTACTCCCCAAAATGTAGCAGGGTGAAGAAGATGGCATGTAGCTTGTCTATAAAACTTTTGGCAATGAGCTAGAAGTGTGATTTGTTCCCTGTGGTGTCACAAGAGTGTTTAGGATGCCAAAGTGTTTTTCCTACTGTGTAGCAAGCACAATTAGGATGCCATAGGGATAGCAGCCCTTTTGGTGCCCGACTTCTGTTTGGGAAAGCTAGGTACATTTTCCAATTTGTGGCCAGCTAGGTGCAGTATTGTCTACCTACCCAGGTGCATATCCAGTTTACCTACCAGTGAGCCACCCGTAAGGGCAGGTGGTGTCAGCTTCAAAGATCTCGCTGGGAATTGTCACATCTCAGCAAAGAAATGGATCTTTGCTCCTTCATCTCTAAAGAGACCATCCTCATCTCTCTGCTTTTACCTCAGGAGTCTGTGGTCTTTCCTGTGCAACGAGGCTGTAGGTTCCTTAAGTGCCTTGCTCTTTGGATTTATTTGGATATAGAGCTATTTGTGTTACAGAGCAAGAAGGGTGTGGGCAGGCACGTGGGTGTCCCCGGTGCAGGGCAGCGGTGGCTGTTACTGTCTTTGCAGGTTACTTAGTACAGCCCTCATACCTCATGCTGATTTGGATTTTTTTGGTTTGTTTGTTTGTTTTTGTGCATACAGGAGATCAGCCACAACCTGGGTGTGTGCTACATGTACCTGAAGCATTTCAACAAGGTAATGCAGTGCTCGCCTCGCCTGCCTGGCAAATGAGAAGTGAGGTTTGCAGAGTTTTCACTCTTTCTGGTAGTGCAAAGTGGATCAGTGACAGTGAGAGGAATCACGGGAGGTTTCTGTGTCAGTTTGACAATTATGCAGAAGCAAAATTTGAATCTTGTCAGCTGCTTAAACTGCTCTGCCTTGCGCAGAGAGTTTCTTGGATTTGAAGGAGACTTTGCAGACCTTTGGCTGGATCTAAGTCCTAAGAGAGGACTTAGAGGTTCTGCTTGCTGTCCTCTGTGCCCTCCCTCCATGGAAAGGACTCGCTCTGTGTCTGCAGCTCCTTTTGCCCCAGGCCCAGAGCAGAAGCTGTAGAGGAGCGCGGCTGCCGGCACGGGCAGTGCTGCTGATGCCTCATTGGGAGTAAAGAACTTGTAGGAAACTTGCAGTGGAGATTTGGTGCCTGTTCTGCCCATGGCAATCCCAGCTCTTCCCTTAACCCTTCCTAGGCACTCGTGAGGAGCACTGAGTGGGCTCTGATCACATAGGGTAAGGGAAAAAATGGCACTTAGAAAAACTTCAGCCCCAGTTTGGCCCATTTGCTCTGCAGCACTGCAAAGCAAGAAGCTCTGTAGTACAGATTCGTACTTGAGATTTATCACATTCATTAATATCCCACCATTCCCACCTCCATACAGTGGGAACATTAGGAGGTAGGAGTATTCCCACCTCCTAATTTCTTGGCTGTCCCACAGACCTACAGTGGTCACCCCTGGGCACAAACACATGCTCAGTACTTTCCTGAGGACCTCTGCAATATAAGGAAGCTCATGGAGGTGATTTGGACTTTTTAGTAGTTGCTGGTAGCAAACCCTCAGTATTGCAGAGCTCCTTTCCTTTATCAGCATTATTCCTTCTAAAGGAATATTGCAAAAGCAGCACAGGTTTGTACTGTCCCGCTGGCTGGGCCTGGGGTAGTGAGAGGAGGATGTGCTCGGACGTGTCTCCTCTTGGAGGGCAGTGGCGTGTGCCTGGCAAGCTGATCCGTTGCTCTTGTTTACTTGGCACTCCCTGCTTATTGCTGGAATAAGCATTTTAGAAGGAAAAGAACCTGGAAAAGAATCTGGAGCAGCCCTCAAACCAAACTAATCCAAGCAGTGGATCAGGCAGGTCTCTGCTCCTCTCTTCCCTTCCAGCTTGGCCCGATGCGCAGGGCTTTGCGTGGCGCTGCAGCTCGGACCCGTGGCTCCCGACGCAGAGCTTGCCTCGGCCACGAGGCCACGTTTCTCTGCTCGCCGGCCCTTTCGCTGCGGGCCGGCTGCTGGGGGTTGCCCCGAGGCTCGCTGTGATCACCGACTCTTTTTTCCTCTCTGTGGTTGTGTGTTTAGGCACAAGACCAGCTCAACAACGCCCTGGAGCTCAACAGACATGAGCTGACTTACATGATGCTGGGGAAAATTCACCTCATGGAAGGAGAGACTGATAAAGCCCTTGAAGTCTATAAGAAGGCAGTAGAGTAAGATGATATCATTGTTGTTATCTGCCCATGTCCCAGCCTGTGCCAGGAGAAATTTGATTGGTGTCCCAGATCCGAACTGAGGACAGAAATGCATGATTAAAAAGTTAATGGTAATTATAGTGTCTCTGTGCAAATTTGGCACTTGTGAGAGCTCTTTGACTGTCTCTGCTCTCAGTTGTAGTCCTCCTCATGCTGACAGTGTCATGGAAGGAGGTGCCTGTTGGAAGGTCTGCCAAGAAATGGAAAGCAAACGGATGGAGATGCTTGGGAGCAAACGTGTCCAACACTGACTTTTACATCCTAGGGTTGTTTTGACCAAAAAGATCTAGCCCTGAGTGTCAGAGATCAGTTGCTGGGTTTCATGGGCTGAATTCACCTGGACTAGTTTACGTTTGAGTTGGTGGAGCAGAGATGGGCAGGTGCGTTGTGAGATTCTTGAGCCCGTGGGTGTTTCTCAGTCCTGCTCCAGCTTGTTTCAGGGCATTTCTGAGCACAGCTTGACATCTGGCTCATCAGGGATTTTAAGAAGTGGTTTTATAACGCGGACAAACGCTGAAGAAAAGTAGGTTGTTCCTAACAGCACAGTTGCCAGAAGCCAGTGGATAACATCCGTTTTGTACTTGCCCTTTTCGCATGCTTTTTCCTTAAACATCTGCTTTTGGCTGCTGTCTGTCAGTATTTTGGGTTCACCTAGAATGCTTATTATGGAATTAATCCTTGCCAAGCATTTTATTGTGTTTCTATTTCTCCTCTCCATGCCCCCCTTCTCTGCCTTCTTCCTCACTTCTGCTTGGATTTCTGCTTTTTTGTGTGTGTGCATTTGCTTGGCTTTGTTTCCTGCATTTATTTCTTGAAAGCTCCTGGTTATGGGGATGCTTTTAAAGTGCATTTAAGAAAAATCTGTTGTTTTTTTGCACCTCCATTGCCCTGTATTGTCAAGTCTGCTAGAACTATCATGACTTCTGTCAAGAGGTTAGGTTGTTCAAAGGAAGTCTCCATGATGAAAATTGTTCTAATATTTGGGTTTAATAACGGTGAATTTCCTGGGGTGATACTAGCATAGCTGGGCATAAGAATCACATGTTCTGCACTGTATCTTGTTCTAGAAGGGCCGATAAGCATTGCAGCTCTTTGGCTTTTGTATTGCAGATTTTCTCCGGAGAACACAGAGCTCCTTACGAATTTGGGGTTACTCTACCTGCAGGTACTGAGAACTGTTAGCTGTTATATGAGCTTACTTTCAAAATGACTTAAGTTTGATTATAGCATTACTTCCTATGTATCCTTGTATGGGCTGCACACCTTTCTGTAAGGGCCATGTTTGATGTGACAGAACATGCTTTTCTGTATCTTCTTTTTTCCCTTTTACTGCTAAAAGGAAGTTGATTTCATGGAACCAGAGCAGGAATTCTGTTCAGCAGCTGCCCTGATTTTGTTGCAAATCTTCCAGGTACAATCAAACATGACTGGTCATTAACTTGCTATCTCTAGCAGGAGCCCAGCAAGTTGTTCTCCTAAAAGGAGGCAGGAAATTGTTAGTGCTAATGCACCTTAGAAAAAAATCAAGAATGATTTAAATAACAAAAGCTTGCTCATCGCTTGGCTCTGTGAAGTGCATGTGAAGGACCATCTGTTTATTCAGTGTAATTGCTGGAGCGAAAAATGGACTTTTCATGAATTTCTATGACCAAGAAAGACACCACTAGGCACAATTTTATCTGGTCAGACTGGTACAATTCTGGCATGACTCTATTGAAAACAATAAGATTTAAGTGATTTTGAGTAGTCACATGCTCACACGTGCATAATCCTGCCACTAACCTTTGCGGCCCATCAGAAGGTTGCAAGAAGAGTGCAGAGCAGCCTGAGGAGTGAAAACGTTGTGGTGAGGCCATCAAGGACGTGCTGAGCAGATTGTAGTTTGTAGTTTCTCTTCTGAAAGAGGTGAAGGAGCAGAGGAGTATCAACCGAGAGTTGCCTCCTGTATAGAAATGTCACAGTTGAAATGTAATAGAAACCTTTGTTTCTGTTACAGACAGAACAGTGAAGTTCATTAAGCAAAATTCATTTTTAGGATCTGTTTTGTGAATTATTAAGCAAGAATGTATGTGTGTAATAGGAGCAAAACTCACCCTTCTGAATCCTAGCTTTAGTTGAACTGAAAGTTCTGGTATCCAAAAAGCATGTTTGCTCCTCCACAACCCCCGGTTCCTTAATTTCTGATCCTCATTTACTTCTTTCCCAGCTTGAGGATTACCAGAAGGCTTTTGAACACCTTGGAAATGCGCTTACTTATGACCCCACCAACTACAAGGTATTGTGAGAACTGGAAAAGAACCAGCTGTGAATGATGATGAGATCCATCTTAAACGTCATTTCCAGGCTGGAAAGCTGAGCCTAGCATCCAGGTTCAGTTCCTGAGTCGGAAACAGCTTCCCTTTTTTCGGCATGTTGCTTCATTTCTCTGCCTCCTTTTCCTTGAGCAATGCAGAACATGGAGGAGTGTGCTTGGCATGTGATACATGAATGCAACCCAAATGTTATTGTGAAAACACCTTGACACTTACAAAATTTATTTGTCACTGTGAAATATCGTAAATGACTTAACTAGCTTACTGTGGTTTAAATATGGTGTGTTGAAATCACATTCTCTTCTTTGTAGGCATATTTCCATTAATTTGCAGTATCAACCGGTGGGTGTGAACTAGGCGAGCTTTACTGCGTATGTCTTGCGTATGTTTTAGTCTCCAGTTAACTTGCACCAGAGCTATTTCCATCCGTATTGTTGATAAAAAGAAACTGCCAGTGTATAGATCTTCTCAAAGTCTCAGGAACTCCAAAAGCTACTGGTGTCACCCCGAAACATACCCTGAGCGCTGTTTCCGAGACAGTTATGATCCAAATATGCAGCACTGGAAGAAAGGGATTCCCTCCTTTAAGTTGTAGTCTCCTGCTGTGCATTGGGAGGCTCTAGAGTCCCCCTCTTGGCAGCTGCTGGGAGACGCCTGAAAAAGACTTTTGTTCCTGAGGTGCTTTCAGCTGAACAACTTTGTCCTGTGGTTTCCTTGCCCCGTCTGGGGAAATGCGGTTCCTCAGCTGCTCTCTGCTGTTCTCTCCAAGGCGACGCTGGCAGCGGGCAGCATGATGCAGAGCCACGGAGACTTCGATGTTGCCCTCGCCAAATACAAGGCGGTAGCCAGCGCCGCACCCGAAAGCCCCCCGCTCTGGAACAACATTGGAATGTGCTTCTTCGGCAAGAAGAAATATGTAGCAGTAAGTAGCGCGTTTCCTTATTTTTTTTCCCCCCTCTCCATCCATAGTGAACTGAACGTAAGAACAAGGGTCCCGTTGTTGGGATGGGAGGGCTGAGCCGCTGGGGCTGTGTTGCAACACACTATTCTTGCTTTCCGAAGGCCATCAGTTGCCTGAAGCGAGCAAACTACCTGGCTCCCTTTGACTGGAAGATCCTCTACAATTTGGGCCTGGTGCACCTCACGATGCAGCAGTACGCGTCCGCCTTCCACTTCCTCAGCGCTGCCATCAGCTTCCAGCCCAAGATGGGAGAGCTCTATATGCTCCTGGCAGGTATGCAGCGCTCCGTTAGCCACATCCAGGCTGTATCCAGCTTAAGGGATGTAACGTCTCAGAGAGGAACCTTGGGCTGAAAAAAGCAAATATGGGACAAATGCCGGACCAAGGAGCTGTCTCCTCCTAGCTATTGTGAATAGGAGGGTTAAAGTGCAGTGAGATTCAGACTAGCCATTAGAAAAAGCTGTCTATCCCTAAAATTTGGTGCTGGAATAGATTGCTGTAGGGAGGGATGTGCAATTCCAGCACTGTGCACACAAGCCGGACAAATACCAATCAGAGTGACCTAAGGAAAGGTGCTCCTGGCCTCGGCAGGGCTGTCTGGACCGCCCTGCTGGGTACCTTCCGCTCTTGTTAATTTTATGATTTAACGACGCTCCAAATCACCTTGAAAGCAAAGTCCTTGCAGTGCGTGAACATCTGTGCGTACATTTTGTTTTGGTGCAGTTGCTCTGACAAACCTGGAGGACATTGAGAATGCAAAACTCTCCTATGAGCAAGCTGTGGCCCTGGACAAGTAAGTCTTAAATGTATCTGTTGGCTGTTTGATCGAATTGCTGCTTCTCCTGTTACGTGGTTTTCTTTCTACACTTTGTCCCTCTGTACCCTTCTACCCTACGTGGCTCATAAGAGGGGTATATTTTTATGCTTGGAACTGTGCAAATTGCTGGTCTACAAGTTTTTCAGGGTTACAGGCCAGCTCAGAAAAAAGCAGAAGGGAAATCTTGTTTTGAACCAGCCCAAAGCTGAGTTTTATTTTGTTATTTATACAGCCAGTCAGTGATAATGATTTTGGATTCCAGGCCTTCTTCCGGTTAATATTTATACCAAATGGGGCAGGTTCAGTAGAAGAAAAAGAGTATTCCCAGAATATTTTGCACGTGGCACGAGCCGAGGGGACTCTGTGCTGAGAGCAGAGCCATACGGTGGGTCCCGGGAATGCACCTTTCCCTCTGCAGTGACCCCTGCAAGGTGCCAGGAGAAAATACTTGAGATGGTCCCTTTTCCTCTCCAGTTTTGTGGCTACATCCGTGTTGCCACAGGCTTTCTTTGCTGGCGTGGGATGGAGAGAGCTGTGTCCGCTTTCACGGACATAAATCCTTGGATAGCAGTGCTGGGACATTTGGCGTGGGTGCCACGCCGGGGTCTGGAAGGGGAAGTACCTCAGGAAAATCTCTTAAAAAGATGCCAGCTCCTCCTCTTAGTTCTGGTTTTCAGCTCATAGTTGCCCTTTCTTTCTGTGATTATTTAGATTTTTTGATGGTTGTGTTGCTTCCCAGCTTGGAAAGGTGAATTAGTTTGAGAGGTGTCAATCAATTTTAAAGCTACTATTCCCAAGTTTCAGTGTGATCTTGTGTGATCTTGTGCCAGCCTCAGTGGCACTTTCTTGGGTGAAAAGATGGCTTTTTGCTGTCTTTTGTTTTTCACACATTGCTTTGCTTTGTCGAAGAGAGTTGAGAGGTTTTTCATCTTTTTACTGCAGAATCAGCTTCTCCATTAAGGGAGAGGTGATGGTTATAAATGCTGTAGTTTTTTTCTGATAGTCCTCTTTGTCACCGTGCTGTCCTGTAACTTAGAGGAATTGCTAGTCCTGGCCTGCAGGTGACACTTGGGTTTACCGAGCTGTGTTCGCGGAAGCCTCGTCCCTCCGGAGGCTTCCCAAGGAGAGGCAACTCCGGCCCCTCGCGCCAGGCACAGGTGCTGCAGCCTCCGGTGGCTCCGGCTCTCCCTGCTGCGCTCCAGGAGAGGGCACCAGTCCCTCGCTCGGATTCACCGAGTCAGGGGACAGAGTGTCCCTCGAGACCCGAACGTGGCCTCTCTGCAGGGACCCCTAACTAGACGCTCCTCTCCTGACGCGCTCCGCGGTGCCTTGTCCTCTGCTGAGGTCCCCTGGGATCCAGAAGAAATCCTTCCAGGCCCGGAGCAGCAGCTGCCATGCGTTTCTCTTCTCTCCTGAAGGTGTTAGATAGGCATTTTGCAGGATGTGGACCAGGAATGGTCAGAGCACTTTGTGGGATGGCAATGTGGGCACCTAGAGAAGGGCCGGGCGGCCGAGGGGTTTTGGCACATGTCAGCACAGCCAGGGCAGTCCCCTCGCTCCTTCCCTCGGGCTGCGTTTGCTCACGCTCCCGGCTCTGCCAGACAAGTTCCTGCTCTGGCTTTGTGTAACCTAGTGAAGACGGGGGATGCTCTGAGAATGAGGAGCAGCAGAGCATCCCGTCCCTTCCGAAACAGTCCATGCATGCGCCATCCTGCATCGGGGGGCAGGCAGGACCGGTTTGCCATGTGGCAAACGAAGCGCCGCACCGCGGCTCTGTCCCGCTGCACGCCCGGCCTGCTTGGGCCCACCTCAGCATTGCTGTTGGCAGGGTAAGTTTCCTTGCACTGAAAGGCTGTATCCTGTGTGTTTGCTGCAGGAGCAACCCCCTCGTCAACCTGAACTATGCTGTCCTGCTCTACAACCAGGGGGACAAGAAGGGAGCCCTCTGCCAGTACCAGGAGATGGAGAAGAAGGTCAATGTGCTGAAGGAGAGTGGCGCTCCTGACTTTGACCCTGAGGTACGTGCCCAGGAGTTGTCAGCAGGAGCTGAGGAGCCACGTTAAGACTGGCAACAAATGAGCAGGGCAGGAAGCAAATCTGCTTGTGAGACTTTTCACGTAGAGCAGTCACCCGCTGAGAGCTGCTGGCTTCATTTCTGTTCTTTGAAGCCCAGTTCTCAAATCAATACACAGCAAGACAAGATTCCCTCTTAATTAAGGGAATGAATTAGGGAGATATGTTTCCCTCAAGCACCAAGGCGCTAGCCAGCTCCACACTGCTCGCTCTCGCTCTCTATTTTTCCTGATGACTTTATTGTCTCGCGTGTTGCTCTTCACACGCATCTCCTCTGTTTCTTTCTTGCGAAGATGGTGGATGTGGCCCAGAAGATGGGAGCTGCCTTGCAGGTGGGGGAGAGCCTGGTCTGGACCAGGCCCTCTAGGGAGTCTAAACCCAAGCAGCGAGCTGCTCCGTCGGGGAAGCCCTCCAGCTCGCAGCCTCCGCTGGGCTCCAACCAGGCCCTGGGTCAAGCCATGTCCTCCGCTGCTGGCTATGGGAAAATCCTGCAGCTTGCCCCAGGTACTTCACAGAAACACAAAAGAGAAGCAGGGATGGGTATTTACCAGTCAGAAATCTCTTTGCCTTTGCACAGAGTTACAGCGTTAGGAAGGAAGCAGGGAAAGTTTCTTTTCCTCTCTGAGCCCTGATGGGAAAAACTGCATTAGCAGAGGAGGGAAGGAGGTGGCTTCAGAAACCAGACCTCTTGTCTCCCTTTGGAAGAGAGCGGCGAAGGACAATAGCTGCACGTGCTGCTGCTTGCTAGGAGCTGGGTGGGAGCATCTCCTGAGCCACAGTTTACGGCCCTTCTCACCCCTCAGCTTCCAAAGAGGAATGTGCTAAGACATGACCTCGGGGTGATTTTTTGTCACTCTTGGTCTTGTTTTGTATGGATTGAAGTGAGAGAGAGGTTCTCTACCCTTAAGGAACTGCTCTGTTTTTCACACATGAAATAAACCTTCCACAAGGAAAGACAGCCTGTCAAATACAGCAGGAGCTTGGGTTTGCCTGAAGGACTTTATCACCAACATGGGAGAAGGGAGCTGGTTCATGACATCAGTTGTAGGCCTAAAACTTAAGTGTTGATACAACTTGTGAATGGTAGTGTTTTGCTTTGATTTTATTCTGTAAGTAACATTAGCTGCCTGGACACTCTCCCTGAGATAACTAACTGTGAACTGAAAATCAGAGTGTGGATTTGGTTCCAGCTTGAGGACAGACCAACTTTGATTGAACAAGCTTCCTGTCCAAAGCATGAGCTAAATTCTGAGCTTGTAGCGGCTTCCCCTGGCAGTCCAGCTGAGCCCATTGCTGGAAAACTCCCAGAAGGATTGAGTGCTATTGTAAGCTGATGTAGGGCTAGAAAACATTTGAGAGGGATTAATAGCTGTGGTGGTTGTGTGTCTTTGTGCAAAAGAATGGACAAGACGTGTAGGCCCAGGGTTGCTGTAACTGTGTTCTCCCCTCAGGTGCTGGAGCATCAGCCCCCCACGCGAAACCTCCCTCGCTGCCTCTGGAACCAGAGCCAGGCTCGGAAACGGGCTCCGAGGAGAGCGCAGCCCCGACGGACGCTGAGGAGCGGCGGAAGCAGAGGCACAGGAGCAAGCAGGCAGCCAACTAGAGAGCGCGCGGGCCGAGCCGGGTGGTTCCAGCGCCGCCCGCGGCTCTGCGGGGAAGGCACCGGCACCCCCCGCCCCGGCCCGCGGGGCTTCACCCGCGGTCGCGTAGCCTGAACACGGTCGTTTGCTCGTAGTGAGCTTAGCTTGTGCTCCGTGCCGTGTCCCACAGGGTCCTGGCGGCAGCTGGAAGAGCTTCCTATGCAGCTGCTGTTAGAGCGGTCGCAGCTCCCCTCACGGGTGGAGGTGCTTCGCGCCGCCGGCGCTGGCTGGCCCTGTCTCCGCAGGGATGCTGAGGCCGCACAGTTTATTTAGAAAAAGTGAGCAGCAGTGACGTAGCACCTTGGAAAAATGGGAAGGCGAAGAGGAGCAGCCCCTTGCCGTAGCTGAACGGCTCAGCAGCTGGGGAAGGTCCACACAAGCTGTAGGGAGGTCAGTGATGATGATGATGTGCCTGGAGAGGGAGAATCCAGAGCAGCTCGTCAGCGTAAGTCGTGGCCGCAGAGCGAGAGGTGCTTTTAGAACACTTTTTCTTTATGGGTGGCTGATGTGAAAGGTGGTGGAGCTGGGTAGCAAATTTTTAAGCGCAAGCTGCTCTGTGTGGGAGCTATTAACAGTCAAAGGAAGGTGCAGACTAGCCTGGGCGCGAGGCGGGGCGGCCGCTTTGAAAACAAGCTGGCTGGAGCAGCACCGGAGCCGGCCAGGGCCAAATTCCCGACCGTTTGCTGTGGGTAAGTGAGCCCCGGCTCAGCCTGGTGCTCATGCCCTTAAATTCCTCCCTTTAGAACTAGTATTGCACAGTAGGAGTGCGGGGGGAGATGGAGACAAAAGAAAGGAGGCTTTTCAAGAGAGAAGAGATGATAACTAAAACATTTAGTATGACAACAGGCGCAGTCTGAATAATTCAGTTTGTCCTCCTTACAGCAGCTTTGGGAGAGAAATAATTTATGCCAGCTGCAAAAAGGCAAAGCATCTCACTGCTGAGCAAAGAAGGGAATTTTAATGCCTAGGTGTTACTGGAAATGTTTTGACAGTGGTTTTATAGTGGAACAGACACATCTAGCTTTCCTTCCTCTGCTGTGACCATTTTGCTACTTCTGGACCTCGTCTAGATACATCTTTGGGGCACTAAAGAAGGCAGCACCATCCTGCTTTATGTCAAGGACAGTGAGTGGGTTAAGTGTAGTTTGTCTCTTCTCTGGTGCAGAGAAAAAAGCACCCAAAGTTAACATTGCTGTAGGATCTTTTGATCCGAGTTCCCCAAGCAGCAGGCAGCACTTCCCCCACTGGAGCTTTGGGCTCAGCATATTCACCCTTTGGGCTACTGAGCTGTTAAAAAATATGCTGCTTCCTCTCCCGCCTGGTCTTGCGCCGCCTCCCTCTTGCACTCCCGTGAGGTTCCCCCTTATCCAGGCGCCAAAGAAAACAGGTTCCTTAGTGACGCGCTGGCAAACTGGAACAACACGGACAAGCAGCAGTTTAAGGCAGGTACAAGGCAGCTGTTTTATTCACATTAAACTTCTTGCACTGAAGCAGGGCCCTGGGGTGCCTGTGAAGACGAGGTTGGGATTGCAGAGCAAGGGTAGGCAGCGTGTGGGAACTCTTTACCCCCAAACTTCAGTTCAAGAGCAGTTTCCCTCTAACAGTTTCTGGATAACAGTGACCAGGACAGAGAGGTTACAGGCAGGTGAGCGCTGGCGCTGCTGCTAGAGGAAGGCTGAGTTTCCCATCCATTTTCCTGGTTAATTTATCCTCTCGTTCCGAGCAGAAGGCAGGGGAAAGCAACTGAGGCTGTAGGCACGTGAAACCGGTTTGCTACGTTCAACTGATGGAGCAGCCCTTGGCCACAGGTGGGTCTGCTCTCTGTGAACCATTTCCAGCACAAGGAGGCACAAGCACCAGCCAGAGATGTAACTCTCACCCAGTCCCACTCGCACAACCTGTTGGCTTCTTGGCTGCTGAGGTGCTTTTATGGGTGAAAGTACCACGGGCTGCTTAAGCAGATAATTAATATAATCCTTCCTTCCATGAACAGAAGCAGCAGCACCTTGATACTTTCTGGATTTGACCAGAGCAGAAGGGGGCTTTGTGTCTAAGGAAGTATTTTTAAATATGTAATTACAGCTGGATAATAAATAGAACTGAAATTCCTTGTTCCATCTTCTCTCTCCCCCCTGAGTAAATTCCCGGGCATTATAGCCTGTGAGAGAGCTCTTATGCTACCCAATATGAGCAGGAGGCTTGGATGTTTTTTCAACTGAAATTAAGGGAGATTTTTCAGCAGCACTGTACTAAGTCATTTAGGGATTTTGGAAATCAAGCCTTATGCTCCAAAACCTGCTTCAGTCAGCCAGCATAATGCATCAGCCGTAATTCTAATTTGTTTTTTTCCTTCCTTAATTGAAAAAATAAGATGGAAAGAATAATGAGCTTACGTTCTAGGGAAGTAGGAACCATCTGCTTCAGGATTTTTTTTTTCTCCCCCTTTCTGGAAAAAAATGTATATCCTAACCCAGGCTAAATCATACTGCTTATGGTATAGACTGCAGTTTTTCCCTTCCTCATAGGGAAGGGACTGTAAGACACTCAACAAGCAAAGATCAGGCAGCAGGGCCTTGCGTCGGCCACGAGTTACTGAGTCCTACAGCAATTTGTATTAAAAGCAGCCAAGTGTGGATCTGGCGACCCCGTGACAAGATCTGCTAGGGCAGCATTATTGTGTAGAGCTCCTGGCTCTGTTGTGGTCGCCCCGATGCAGCCCCTGACAGGAGACTGAACAAGGTAGGTTCAGTTCCTATGCTGGACATCTAGAATTTAGACTTCCCAATTGGGAAATGGGTTTCAGCCGGCAAAGCCTCCTCTTTAGAGTCAAACCCTAGGGCTGGGTGAAGAAAAATCAACTTTACTAAAATAATAAGCTCTACATATAAATAAATTACAGAGGGAAAAAAAAAAAAGGCATTTAATAATAATAACCTGTTATATTGAGACTGTTTTATATAATAGGAAGCAATTCTGCTACAAGGAAAGCTTTACCATTCCCTGAGACCAAATTTGTATTTTCTTCAGTGGTTCTTAAGGAAAAACACAGGTGAGATGAGCTCAGTTTTATCCAGTTTTCCTGAGAAATTCTTAGGGGAATTTTTCAGGATTTTGTTCCTCATTCCCCCTGTTCTTCCCATGCATTTTGGTGGGCTCGTTCCCCCTTAGCTGCCAGCACTTGCATTGCTCAGCTGCCGCGAGCTCTGCTCCGTGCCGGCCCGGAGCAGGTTGTTTGCAGACCCCCAGCGAGCTGCGGGGCGCGATGCCCACGTTGCTGGCGCGGAAGGCGAGGGCTGCGCGGGTCCTTTCCAACCTGCCTCTGCCCATGGGGGCACGAACGGTGCCACGTCCTGCAAGAGCTGGCGTCAGGTGCTGTTGTCACCTCATGCGTTCGGGGCATGAGACAGCTGAGGATTAAAGCATAAGGGGAAAAGAAGCTGCAGAGAAGGAGAGGCTAAGGGCAAGGCAGGAATCATTTCAAAGCTAGTTTTAAAGCTTCGCTGTTTGTGCAAGCTGTGTCCCCATGGCGGATCCAGACCTGGACTTTTAGGTAGGTAGGTTTGCTACAAACCTCTAAGTCTGCTGAAGACGTCACGTTCTTGCTTCATTGTCGCTACTGTCACCACGGGCAGGTGCCAACCTTGACGCATGCCCAGCTTCCAAGAGCCTCCACAGCCCTGCTCCTGCTGGAACGTGGGAGGCAGGAGGCCGCGGAGCACAACAGGTTCACAGCAGGGGATGTACAGAGTGAAGGAGGGCTGCTGGGCGCTGCTCTTCAGTCTTATTGTCACGTAGATTGTTTCAAAACTTCATCAGGGACAGCAGCAGCGTAGCTGGTTAACAGGGCGCGCTCGTTAGGAATCATCCCTGCGACGTGAGCCCGGCCAAAGCGGAGCAGCAGCACCAGCCCCTCACGCTCCAGAAGCGGCTCCGGCTGCTGCTCCCGCTGACAAACGGTCCAGGGAGGAAGGAGTATTACCCACGGAGAAAGAACAGGCAGGACAGGAAAAGAATTCATAATAATAGAGGAGAGTTTCATTTTTAGGTCCACGTGAGCTCTCAGTGATAAATTCACTTCGTACTTACAGCAGTTATTTATTTGAGATACCTTAAAAAAACAAAAGAGAAACACCAAGAGGCCCGTAACGCTCCTGGGGAGAGCACAGATAGCTCCCCCTCGCACCTGACAGGGGCTGTTAGTGCTCTTACATGATTTTAAGTGGCCATAAGGCAATGACAGTCCAACAAGCTCATATCTCAGCAACTGTTTTTGGAGGAGAGGGATGAAATCCAGCAGCAGGACCATGGCTCGTAGCAGCTTGTGGAGATTTAGCTGTTTCCAGCTCAGGAATCTGCCCAGCTCGGCCTGATGTCCAGAAAGTGGCACCTGCCATGAGCAAAAAGTTAGTTGCGCAGCTTTGTGGCCTTTGCTGGCTTTAGGGCTGGGATCAAAGGCTGCAAAATAACCCTGCCAGTGGCCTCAGGCCTTTTAATGGCTCAAAGCAGACTTGTTCTATTTGTTTGTATCTCTATCTTTTCTTTAGAAAGACTAAAACAGAGCTGAGTCCCATGTGACAATTTATCAAAAAACGGTTCTGGTCAGAAAGATTTCCAGTGTCGAGATGATCCCTCAAGCCCCCAAGGAAGATGCGGGTGGTCTAAGCTCCAGCCGAGCGCCACGCGGGCTGCGTCCCTGCCCTGTCCTCACTGGGGAAGGGCAGGTTACACAGACACGGGCACACACGTCGGGGTTACATCGGGTTACAACAGCTGCCTATTTTTATCCTTGCAGAGCTTTTCCCAACAGGAAAGCATCAGTGACAGCAGCAACCGATCATTCCAGGCGATGTGACAGGGACTCCATATCTCTCCCCTCCATTCAGATGCAGAGATTCTTCCCCAGGCCTGGCTTGCATAGATACACTGATTGCATTTAATTTACTTATACTGAAAAACATGTATCATAGCAACACAAATACAACAAAGTTCTTAGAAGGAGACACAGACAACAGAGAAGATACTTGATCGATGCAGATTAACCTGTGCAAGTGATAGGGTGCTACTAGCAGTAGGAAAATATGCAAACAAGGTATTTGGCAAGATTTCTAAACTAATCATGCCAAGATACTAGGCATCATTGGGCTGGGAAGACACACAAGATCTATTTTTTTTTTCCTCATTTCAAAGACTGTCCAGAGCAAACTATTATCAGTGACTTCATCCAGAATAAGAGCCTTGCTTCAATCAAGAAAGCTGCTTTCACAACTCTTCAGCCCCCAGAGGGACCATGCCTAATAAATAGCTTAGCCCTCCTGAGTGGAGCGTGGGGAAACAGCAGAAGATTGCCCAACAGTTCTCAGAAAAAAAATTAATGTCCAGCATCCAGTAGCTTTATTGGAAGCTGGAAGAGATCAGATGCGAGCACCTACTTTTGGCAAAGGAAGCAAACTTTGAAATTCTTGGTATTTAGCGTATAATCCCAGAACTTTACCTGGGTTAATTCAACAAGTAAATAAAGCTGCTTCCCCAAATATAAACCCTGATCATCTTCACTTTCATTTGCCTAAGTGCAGGCTACCGGGGCTCAGCTGAACACCACAAGTCAGAGACAAGCAGACAGCTCCCTAGAACAACCACAGCAGCTGGCTCGAGTGAGGTGCTGTGCGTGCCCGCGGAGCAGCTACGGTGTGAATCACATTTCAGGGCTCTGGCTCCCTCCAGTGCTGGGGCACCGAGGCTGAGAGGTAATTTTGTCAGTACAATTTCATCATCACACCAAGCAAGCAGGTTTGCTCTTGCCCTGCAGCAGTGCGTCGCGAGGAGATCATGCAGGAACCTTTTATTTTTACTTTCTCAGAAGCAAGACAGGGCCCAGGACTGCTGAGCTGTCCCTGCGATCCCCAAGCAAGAAATTCTGGCTGCTCTACTCTCAAGCACTAGCAGACAAGACCGACTCATGGTTACAGACAGCAAACCTCCTCCAAACAGGGGTTGGGAATCTCACTTCCCTCCCCACGTGCTTAAGACAAAGAAAAGCCAGTCTTTGCTTTTTAAAACATTATAACCTCTGCACTTAAACGTGAAGTGTTCAAGTCACTGCCAAGTGACCGGAATGTATCTGACGACTTATACCTGGAAATACTCTTTGGCTCTTTTCAGTTATATCCAGAAATTGTATCGCACCCTAATTCTATTCCTATACCACCACTGGCAGAAAACCTAAGGAGAACACTGTGATTCCTCAGACACCACACAGTACTGGAGAAAAGGTAGGGTCTTGGTCTGCTATTGAGAATACACTTCGGAATATAGCAGTCCTTCGGCTGAAATAGCATCCCCGAGTCCCACGGTCCGCACAGGATCTTTACACACCAGAACTGGAGTAAAGTGGAATGAGATGCCTTCTCTGTGCCAATGCACCACTGGCTCATCTGGATTTAAAGATATTTTGGAGGGGGCCTCGGTCTGGGAGGTCACAAACTCCAGAGGAGCTTTTAGAAAGACTTTGCTGGTATCAATAGTCTCAGTTGCACAGGCCTGTGTCCCTGCTGCTCTGGCGCCTGCGGCCACAGCAGCCACCTGGTTGCCCCAGTAGCCATCCACTGTCACGAGGATATGATAGGCCAGGGTGTGGAAGTGGATCCTGGTGAGATCGGAGGCCCTGTCCGTGCTCCTCCCGTGCTCCTTCAGGATCCAGAAAAGGATGTCGCTGACAATACCCACATCGGGAATTCCGTCCCACGAGGCCAGGGAGGCATGGGGACCGGAGGCAGCCTGCGTGAGGAACAGCAGCTCCTGCTCGTTCAGCCCCAGAGAGTTCACCAGGGGAAAGACCTGCTAACAGAAACACAGCAACAAGCTTTTCCTCCACACCCAGAATCCATGCGGCACCAGGGCACTCTCAGCAGTGTACGCAAGAGCGCCCGGGTTCCTGGTACGATGCAGGTACAAAGTGTACAGGAGTCACTTAGCAAGGGCAGTGGTGAATGCCAAGGTGCACACTCAGTTTAACCGATTTTCTAGATACGCACTTTGACATTAGCAAGTACCAGAACATCAGCGCTACATCGAACACTCCAAGCCCTGAGATTAGTTCGGTCAGGTTAAAGGAGGGACTGTATGAGGATCTGCAGGAAAAATTCTGCCCAGTGTTTGATTTGTATTAGAATCTCAGCTCAACTTCAAATCCTGGTTCTTCTAGAAAATGGCAATCCTGCTAAAACCAAACCAAGTGGGGTTACTTGTGAAGCTGTGAGCGTTCCCTTGGGCCTGCTCCCCCTCTGTGACTGCCAAGACCTTTCTCCATTTCAGAGCGATTGCACCTATAGCTGTACGGTAACTCTCCTGAATACTGCCAGATTTGCAAAAAGCCCTCACTTCTTGCTGAAAACGGCCTGATGATCAACTGAATGAGGGCCAGCAATTGTAAGATACTTTGTAATTGGAATTTCTCACTGATACATTTTCTAAAGGAAAACCTTCTCTAAGCTGAAGAGACAATCTGCCCTCTGCTAGGGCAGAGGCCGTTACAGCTCTCCCTTGCTGCAGGAGAGAACGATGATAATCTCAGTGGAGGAAACTTAAGCATTCAGAAAGCAAGAGCAGACGTTAAACCCATGTTCTCCGTCGCTCGCCAACAGCACAGCCCTAATTCTAAGTTTTCATGTATATCATCATCTACCAGTTGTGCACTGTGATGCTGAAGAAATCCCAACTGATAGAAGTCCATCCTATCACTTTGGTTACCTGATGCATAATGTTGCTCATAAGATCCTGATCAGTCATACTGGCCAATTCCAGGTGTATGGGAATGTCAGTAGGGATATCAGATATGGAGGCCACAGCCTGCAGGGGCAGAGAAAGAGAAAACAAAGCAAAAACACATGTTCATTACGAAAGATTATGAATGGACGAAGGGGCTTTGTCCCAGAGATGCCCATTGATTAATTTTCCCATATATATGGATTTAATCAGGATTCTAAATGAGATTTCTGACAAGTGCCAGAATGAACAGCTAAGAGAAAGAAATAAAAACAGAGTTCAGAATCCCAGAGCAAGAAAACTACATCCAACTCAGCATTTTTCTAATAGATTAAGTCAGAGATCTCACAAACCTCATTGAAGCATGAAGGGCACTAGTTGCAAGACAGGCAAAGATCTGTAAATAAAGAACTTAATGTAGCTCGTTTGGGCTCAGAGAAGAAGATTCCCTCTTGGATTATCTAATGCAGATGAGGCTTAAAAAAAGTCTTGATTACAGCCTCGATCATCTTAGCATCTAGGATAGAAAAAAGTGCAATTTAACCACTGGATAAGCTCCAAAACTAGGTTGATCTATCCCAGCCAAACAACCAGAGCATAGCTTCTTTTTCCCTAGCCAAGCCCCTGAATCCAAAAAACATTAGTCCTACAGTTCATGTTCTTCTTTTAACACACAAGAGTGAGAAGATCTGTGGGAGGGCAGAAGATACAGCCTAATGACAAGTTCAAACCTGAGGAACCAAGAGTTTCCCACTAAGTGTTGGGATGAAAATTAAGGAAGGCCTAAGGTGTAATTATCTTACTTCCAGCAGCCGTCTCTGTCGCATCTCCTTGCTCTGGCCCTCCATCATGTGAAGTCCTGAGAGGACCACGAGATCCGGCTGGAATTCATCCAAGCTGGACACAAAGACTTCCAACATATTTAAGGCACCATTTGATACGTCATGAGAAAAGATAAAGCGGTTGGCACTGGGTGCTTTCACTTGTCCCCACTCTTCACCTAGGGCACAGCAACAGGAAAAGTCGAGTTTGTTAGAGAAACAAATCAAATCACACATTAGAGATGATTTTGGGATACCCTGCTGGAATCTGAAGCTATAACTGTGCAATGACTGTGCCACAACCAACAGTCCGAGAGGTCTTTCTTTTTAACATCCTTTTCCATTCATTCTCTTCATTCGCTCCCTCTACCTCATGTCTGATCACTGGTTAAATTCAGTATTTGTTTGTTTTTGCCAGGTTAGCTTGCTGCCATTTTAACCAGTTGTATTTTGCTAGGCAATTAGGTGACCATCACAGCCAGCTCAAGCCAAACAGCTGGAACATGCAAATATGCGGAGGGAGAGGAGACCTCCCCTTTTTGGCAGCAACCGCCTGATAGTTTGAATCACACTGTAGCATGAAAATACACCCTGAACAACACTCCTGCCTTATGATTCAGGATTTACAGTAACTATATTATAAAGGGGAAAAAAAGTCTCAAAAGAGCCTAAGATGTTTGTTTACCTACCACAGCTCTCTGGAGTACATGGAATCATCATGCTAGCCCAGCTAAAATCGATAACAGCTACTAATATCGATAACTTCTACAGTAATTCTAGAATTAACCGATTCAGAGGAAGTTCAAAAAAAACTCTAAAACCACAAATCTTTTTGATGTTCAGGCTTCCCATCTGACATTCAGCCTTTGCCAAGACACCTGCTTGATACTCCAAGATAAGATGGAATTCATCTCTTTCCTGCATGGATTCAGGTGGCACAACTATGTTGTCATCAAGAAGTTCATGAAGCTTCGGACCAACTGGGCCACAAAGGAGGATCTAGGAAACAACAATGGCAAATAAATAAAAAAATAATAATAATAGTTAAAAAAAAAGTCAAAGATCAATCCCCACCATGCCTTTTGGCCCCGTGTTCCCTTACAATCAGCTCTAGCTGTCATCTCTGACCATTCAGTGAGGAAGTTCAGATCTCACTGGACTGACAGGACACAACTGATTGTACTTTTACAAAGTCAGAAATGTTTTTATTTATTTAATTTTATTTAAGCTATTTCGGAGGCTGAATAAGGTCTGTGGAAGTTGCAACAAGCCCTAACGGTGACACAAAGAAAGGCATTAAACTGCCTGTCAGAGGCAAGGAACTACATGGCTGGTTCAACTGTGGTTCAACCATACTCTGAAAAAGAGAGCGGACTGCAAGATGTCCATGCTGATGGTCACATCAGAGACAAGTGAATAAACAGATTTTCTGGAGCACTTACCTTCAGGTCTGGGTTTGCTGCAAGCTTCTGACCAATAAGAGCTGCATTTCCTCCTACATAGAGCTGTAAAAAAGACCAGGCAGATATGGGCATTTCTTTGCCTTTTTTTTTTTTTTTTTTTTTTTTTGGTTTTTTTTTTTTTTTTTTTTTTTTTTTTTTTTTTTTTTATTGGATAGTTTTATACATGCTTAGTGCTCTGTATAGTGTCAAGAATTTACTGGTTAAGAAAAAGTTCTAGCATCAGAGAAGTTTGTGAAGTTTCCTGGGACTGAAGGCAAAATAATTATACAATTCGGTAACTTGCAACCCTGTAGAGTTAATTCATAATATAAACAGTCCATACTTCTTGCTAACATATTTTTGGCAATTTTAACTTATTTTTCTATGCAAGGCTGACAAGAAATGACTGAGAATTGTAACAATATTCTGCCCAGTTTGAGATCACAAACAGAACTTCAAAAGTCTTTTCAGGTGAGAAAGTTCAAACTCTCAGGTAATAAAACTCCTACATGAGCACGGAAACCCAGAAATACAGATCATCATGAGAATCTGAGGTGCTGAAATAACTGAGAAAAGATGGAGAAATTTAACTAATCAAAAGGATTCAAGGGATTATATTGAGGATTGACAGAAAATACAATACAGAAGAATACATCAGAAAATATGGTGAGAAATAAGGCAACACAGAAGAAGTTTGACCAATAAAAGTTGCTCTTCACGGTTCTTAAAAATCAGCTACCAAGCTGCATATAAAGTAGCATTACAGCAGCTTGTAGAAATTCGCCAACTACCAAGTAGATATCAAGCCAGTACTTCAGAAGACCCAGCGTAAATCAGAGCGAGACAACTTTGCTTTTGGAAAAGGAGGCTTCAGAAAGATTATTAACTGCTTTTCATCACCCCTCCTTCTAGAGGGGACTCAAATCTTGCACTATGAGCGTTTTTATCTTGAATCTCTTTCCTTCCTCACAACAAGTTAAGAATGGCATCAGGCCCACGTGGCTCCTACATCTTCCAAAATATGTTTGGGAGGGTTCTTATGGAGACATCTGGGATTGAAAGAGCCAAATACCCGCAGTTCAGTTTTAGGAAAACAAGCAAAGGATAAACTGTTATGTAAAGCCACACACTTGAGCAACGGCAAAGCACCAGGATTTCCCCCCCTCAAATGATTTGCGGTCTCACCAGAAGGAGAAAAAGAGCCACTAAAGATGCAGAAAATAGGTAAACCATCAAACCTTGTTCTTAGTTGGAAAACATACCTGGGCATCAGGGTACTCAGAGGCCGTCTGTGCTATGTGATGGAAAGTCTTGGCGTCGCTGAGGAAGCGCTCAGCGGCTGCCCCTTTCTGCATGAAGTAAGCGAATGTCTCCTTCAGCTCCTGCCTGGAATTCAGGACAACGTGATTTCTTCCATCTCCGGGATCAAGACCGAGCGCCTCTAGCAGCTTCACACCCGACAGGACGACATCTACGCAGGCATTGACACTGCAAGAGAGAAAGAAAAAGCGTGTTGGGAAAACCGCATGCGTGTTGGGGCCCTTGCAGGACAGCAAAGTGACGTCACTTCCCCAGCCGTAACGTTTGCTGTCAAGTTGTGGGCAGCCCTAGTGATAAAAAAGGAAAAATAAATAAGATCCAGGGAGGGGAAAGGGGTTGAATTTCCTGAAATTCTCTACTGAAGTGTTCTCCTTTTAACAGGTTCTATTCTGTGCCAGCATTGCAGTGAGTTTTCTAACAAAATTTAAACAAGAAAACAGAGTAAGCTACTTATGTCCAAAGGTAGCTGTATCTGTTGCGTTACAGTGTGCACTTTCTCTTGGGCTTGCTCAAAAAAAAAGAAAAAAGAAAGAACAGGCACAAAGTAAACAGGAAAATTGATAGTAGAGAAACATTGGTAGAGAAACAGCAGCAGGAACAGCCAGAAGAACCAGGACTAAGCTCCAGCTTTCCTTAGCAAAGGCTCTCCCCTCCTCCTCCTTGCTTTCCAGCGAGAAATAAACTTATTTATAGCTAGCACCAAACAACATTGGTTTTCTATGCTAACAAGAGTTAGAATGTTATCCTAAGGAAAACAAAGTTACCAGAATTTTCCCCCTTATTCTTTAAGGGTTTTAGTTCTCCGTCCAGGATTAAAGTCTACAATCAATTCTGAACTGCTGAAAACAAAACTAAAACTTTTTTCCCCCCCGGTCAGCCTGGGGAGCTCTCACTACTGTTAACAAAACCCAGAACATGCACATGTGGAAAGAGCCAACACTCTCCGCGCAGGCGGCTGCTGCTGCTGCTGTTTATAAGAAGTAAAAGGCCCAATTTTTCACCAGAAATGCTTGAAAAGCCCCCTTTGAAAAGCATCATCTCACATTTCTAAAACAACCGGCCGCCTTCTCTCCATTCCTACAGTGTTTAGGAAGTCACAAGAACCATTTCCACAAATCCAGAATTTAAGGAAAAGTCTAAGCTGCAGCTCAAATCTTCCAGACCAGTTCTTATAAATTAATAGACAGAGCCAAGTCCAATTCAGAACCGAGCATACAAACTTCTGGGCTGGCACCCACCTTCAGTGTTTGCTGATGAACCCTGAGGCCCTGCGTATTTGGGGGATATATGTGTTTGGTCCCATTAAAGCATGAAACAAAGCAAGGAATAAACTGAAGGGAACTGGTTCTTGTCCAGGGAAGGCATGGCTAGAGGGAGGACAACTCTGGAAACCTGCCCGTCACATCGCCCATCGCCAGGGGACTCCAGGCCCGCAGCTGCCAGGGCAGAGGGGCTTTTACGCAGCCCTCGGAGGCTGAATCCTGGGGTGCACCTCAAGCGATGCTGGTCGCGCCATGGATGTAACCGCAGCGCCAACGGCCACACTTCCGAGCAGCACTCCACATCCACGGGATACTCACGAACTTTACCCTATCTCCAACGGAAAAGGAGAAGGGTCTGGATTTCCACGTGCCTTTTCTGTGCCTGTTTCTTTCTCCTCCCCTTGCCCTCTCTGCTTTCCTTCCGCGACCTTCTCCGCCTCACCCCTTGCTGTCAGCGGCACCTCGAAGGCTTCGCTCGCTCCCCGGCCGTACCGACGCCTCTCCCGCCGACCCCTGCCAGGCCACGCTCCCCGGAGGGCACCGCCGAGTCACTGAAACGGCCTCACAGCCCCGAACGCCTCACGGGAGGGCAGAGCCGGCCCCACACGAGCCTCGCCGCCCGCCTCTGCCCCTCGCAGCGTGCCGAGACCCAAAGCCAGGACGAGGCAGGAGCAGCGGCGGCGCGTGCCCAAATCTCCCTTCATGCGTCCCCAGACCTCCCCCCGTGGCTCCCCAAACCGCCCCCCGCCGCCAGGGGCGCCCGCCCCAACGTACCCGACGGCGACGCGCGCCCAGCCGCGCGCCGGGCGGACGATGGCCGCTTGCCAGGCGGCCACCATGCGGCCCTCGAGGGAGCGCGCGCGGCGCAGGCCGCCCAGCAGCGAGGCGGAGAGGTGCTGCAGCGCCGACTGGGGCAGCTCGGGGCCCAGCAGGCAGAGGTAGCCCAGGGCCAGGGCCAGCAGGCCCACGCACACTGCCCTGTGCCACATCGCGGCGGCAGCGCCTCCCCCGCCACGTCTGAGGGGCTCAGCGGGGCCGGCGCCTCCTTACGCCATCTCCGTAGCGCCCCGCCCGCGCCGGCCCCCCGCTGACGTAAAGCTGCTTCGGGAATGGAGCCCGGCGCTACGCCCAGTGCGTAGCCTCTCCGTCGGTGCAGTGTGCGTAGCTGCGTGAGGCGCGCACGCGCGCTGTGCGTAGGTGCGTTTCGGGAATAGCAGGCAGTGCGTAGCGCAGACAGGGCGGGAAGAGGAGGGCGCAGGGCGGGCCGTGAGGGAGCCGCGGCGCGTCCTGGCTGTGTCTGAAGCGGACACCGAGCTCAGGGGTCCCCGATGGCTACCGGGGCCCGGGCGCGGGGCCCGAGGCGGCGGGGAGCCTGTGTCCGGTCAGCCTGGGCAGGGCTGGACCTGTCTGTGTCCTCGGCGGGGTGTCGTGTCCTTCGGCGCGTTACGTCTTCCCTTTTTAGCGAGAGGAAACAATTCCAGGCTGCTTCAGAAACCCTAAGGCTCATGACAAAAGCTCTAAGACTTATGACAGAATTTGCAGGAGTTTGACAACTGCGTGGTGCGTTGGCTGAGGCAGCAGTTAATTTTTTCGTTCTATTCCAAGTTGTGAGCGATTGTCATTTCTTTAAGAAAACAAACGGTGAAAGAGATGGGATAGCAGAAGGCGTTCTGTTGGCTGTGATTTTTAAGGAAAGAAAGAGAAGGGAAAAGGAGGCTCGCATGGCAGAGGGTGGTATGTGGGGGTGCTCTTTTTTTGTGGGTCTAGAGTGTTATAGTAGTGATTTTGAAGAATAGAATCCTGAAATCCACATGGATGCTTAATCATCCCTATTCCTCAAGAAATCCTTCAAACAATTCCTTCTCCTCAAATAACTGCTTAAGTAAAGGCCCTGTAAAGGACTAATTACTTTCTTCATCACCTAGGCCTATATTCAGCCCATCAATGTCAATTTTTTTAATATATTGTCCCTCTTTCCCCTTGCTCAGGTGGTCTTTGGGCTTTGTCACTAGCCTTTTTCATTTGAACATATTTGCTGTCTTTCCCTTTGGCGCTTTTCCCACCAACGTTTGATCTTGATGTGATTATGAAGTCTCACTTGCTTCCACACTCTCCAGCTCCCCAGGGATTAGGCTTATAAGGCTGCCGTAGTTATAAACAGCTCTCTGGGTCAAGCAAGCAACGATATGTTGTTTGAAGGGAGGTAAAATACTGGCCAGAGCACTCATTGCTCAGTACAATCAGGTCTTCACCTGTGGGAGCATGAGTATTTATAGCCTTGTCACAGAACATCATAATTAGACGTGCCCATAAGGCAGCCCCAGCCCATATCGTTGTCACAGCTCAGGGACTCTGTTATTAGCACCGTGTCATCAGAGGGCTAGGCTGCAAGCACACAGCCCATCTAGTGCAGTAATACTTAAGGGAATTAGCCATGATTACAATTTGGGGTGATTTGTTCTTAATTTGATGCCAGTGCATTGTTCTGTATTGTGCTGAAGACTAAAGTTGTCTTTTTATGCCCAGAACAGATAGAGGTTCCACCTCAACAAAGACAAACCTGCTCAGGAGGAGCTACAGCTTCGTGGTCTCTGTGAGTTGCAAGTGTTCAGTCTCCATAAACAGTTCTGTTGGTGGGCTTGAACGAGATCGCAGAGGTAATTGAAAGTTTTCTCTTATAATCTTGTGCCCTGCCAACAAAAATAAAAGTAGTTTAAAAAAGAAGAGGAAAGGAGGTTCCCTTGCAGGACCTGCCCAGTTACAAAGGTAATGAGCAATTGCTTGGTTGACGTTTATTTGAAACCAGTGTGTTTCCGGGTTTGCCTTGAACAGTTAAATCAGAGGTGAAATAGTCAGTTAAGAAGTTACAGCCAGCACCGTATTTCTTTCCTTGAGATACGCGGCATCTCACCGATTTTTATTTAGAGGCAAAGAATAGGGACACAGATGGGTTGCTTTTGAGCTCATAAGAGTTTAACCGAGTCGAGTAAAAGGTATTATTTCTACAAGTGTTTGTTTGCAGAAATATCAAGGAGGCTCCTGTTTCAGGGCTGTATGTTATTTCAAAGATACAGCACACTGACTTCAAAAGCATTTGCTGGAATGCTTCTATTAAAAGCATAGGAAAAGAGAGAAGAGGGTGGATTTCAAACCATGAAGAGTGAAATCAAATCTTGCTGGTAACAGTTTTCCTTGGTTTCTTCTCCCTAGTTATATGATTTTCTTTATAATAATAATAATAATAAAAAAATCCTTTTCTTGATACTCTTTCATGGTATGAGCCATTTCTGATGCAGTGGAGGGGGCAGGGAGGGCAGTTTCAGTCAGTCTTCAGTTATTGGAAACTGGAGTTGTTCCCTTTGGCAAAAAATAAAAAAAAAAAAAAAATATAGCAGCAAGCAGACAAAAGATGCGTTTTCTTGCTTGTTTGAAAATTAGCCATGGGGAATTGCACACACATAGCTCAGGCTCTCAGCAGCCATTCAGAGCTCGCAAACTTCTATGCATGAGCTCTTTTAATGACCTTACTGAGTTTGTTTTTCTGATCACAAACTCGGGGCAGTTCTGGGAAACGTGTGTTTGCCAAGCACTTATTGGGCAGGAAGCGAGAGGAAAAGCAATGAAGGTGGGCAAGCAGAGGAAGTAGCAGGGAGTGGTGAAACCAAAGCTTCTGAGTTCCCAAAGAAACTGTGAAGACTTGTTTTTCTTAGTTTGAACTGGCCAGCTTGCAGCAATTATCTTCACTCCTTGTTAGGTTGGATTTACATATTCAAATGGACTCATTCCCTTTGACCTACTTTGGCCAACATCAACCGAGGCACAATGTGGGAAGAGGAGGAGTTTTTCTGAAACTATGAATTCCTTTATTGTTGCTGTGGTCAGCCATGCATATCTTTAATGTCTGGGATCAAATCTTTAGCTGTGCCTAATAAATATTAGGTGATACTCAGGGGAGGATTTGCATTGCAGATGCTTGCAGTCCTGTTACCTTCTGTGGTATCCATCACTCCCATCATATTACAACTTCTCTCTGAATTTCTTAGGCATCCAACAAATTATTCACCCTTTATGCCTCCAGCTGGCTCATCTAAGTGTCGTCATCCCTTTTTTGTTGCCAAACATCTTAAAATCCCACATTCTCCTGTCTTTGATTGCAGATCGTGTTTAATCTGAATTAGGAATTCTTTGCAGCAGGACCCATGTATCAGTCCATGCTCATGAAATTAGTGTGTACGTTTTTGATGTTTGACCTGGGTAATATTTGATGATAGCCTGTAGTGTGGATGTGATTGGTAGCTACAGGTGTGTCCTCACTGGATCAGGTGTGAAAATGTTTTCACAGTGTGAAAACATGGAAGAGAGGCTTTTAGGATGGCTCCTAATAAAAGCCTGGAAATTTCTTCAGATTGAAATTAGTGCTGAGCTGTGCAGATGAGCAGAGGAACTCTAACTGAAACACGAACTCTATGCTGTTCTCAGGAAAAGGGCAAAATTCCCCAGCTCTGCCAGCATATCTCAGTCCTGCACTTCAGCACCCGCTGCTTCTCTGCTTCATAAGAGGTACACTCAGCTTGGCCAGCACATCTCAGTCTTGATCTGTAACACTTCTTGCTGTCCCAATTCTGTCTTCTTTTCAAGCAAAAAAAGGAGAAAAAAAGAGAAAATAAATAAATAAAAAAAAAGAAATAACAACTCTGCACTAAGTTGTGCCAAATTGCTTGGTTTTGCCCACAGAACACATTTCCACTTTTCACCTAACAGGAATACCCACAGACCTTTATTTAACACCCTCAGCAGCAGAGGAAAAAAGAACATGTGAAAACCCAGCCCCCTGCTAAGTCCCCTAATGATATAGTGATGTGTTAATAACAAACATGCTTTCACGTCTTGGCAATTGGAACACACTTGTCAGCAGTGGAGTCCTTCAGATGTAGAATTACACAGGAAAGATGCAAGTCTTGGTTTAAGTTACTTAAGTAGCATCAGTAGAGTCTGTGTCCAGAATTAGAGTTTGGAAGAAATACCCAGTAAGAAGTTGTCAGGTGTCAGCTGCTCAGCTGTTCTGAAGAACCACCCTGTTAGATTTGCTGTTGCAGAATTCAGTGGTTCTGAGCAAGGAATTGCTTCACTCTCCAAATCTGCCTTGTGATTATAAATGGAACTGGGACAAGCATGAACCAGCGTGTGTACTGGGGAATGCCCCGAACGGGGAGGATTCCTGGCAGTGAGTGCCTGAACTCGGGAGCAATTGCCTTGTTTCCCAAACAAATGATTCAGACAGCCAAGGTAGAAGAATTAAAAAGAGGCTATGAAATTATCACCCAGAAAGAAGTGAGGAAGCGTTGGTGTAAAGATGCCTGGATTGAATTTTTGTTCTTTCCACCTTGAGAGGCCATAACTTGTGCCAACTGAACAATGTGAAAAAGGGGCTCTGAAAATAATATGGAAAAGTTAGGAAGCCCTAGAGAGTTATGCTGTGGGACCTACAGGCTTAGGGGAGGAAGCAACTTACCTTGTTGTGTTGTGTTAGCTTGTTAAACGTGAACTTTGGCTATGTCTAAAGCCCCTTCTCATCCGTGAATGTGGCTTGTGTGTTGGCTCACACTTTGGAGCCTGGAATAAGACAACTTGCTTACCAGGCAAACTTGGACACCTCCTCCCCTAAAGACAGTCTAACTGTGAGCAGTGGATCCAGGTGCTGAACGTGGTGTAAAAATGGGCCAGCTAAACACCTGTTTATGTCTCGAGTATGGCCCTGTAACATGAGAGTTATCAAATTTATTATAGGTGGTGGTGTATACTGGCCCGGAAGAAAGGATGAGCAGTATTTGCTAGTGATGCTTTAAGCATTTTGTTTTATTCCCAACTTATTTGGCAAGATACAAGATGAATGACAGATGCCAACTCTTCTGGTTGGAAAGTAGCTCTGAAAACAGAACTCTCAGAGTGTTCTTTAGTCCACCCAATTTCTATATTCTTTGGTGAGTGTAGACGGCATCTCATAGCATATATTTTTATTCTTCATTGCATAGGTTACCAATTCAGTGCACGTCGTTTCAGCATTAGCAGCCGTGTTGGTGTCATTGACAGTGAATGTATCATAAAATGTTTGGTGTTATAGAATCTGACTTCACTCCAGTGACACAAGGGCATTGCTAAAACATCTTCAGTCCCTCGTCAGCATACACCTCAAACTAACACATTAGCATAGTACAAGCCATCAGCAAAATTACAGGCTCTCCTCTATGTCAGAAGTGAGGCACTTATCACTGTTACCATTCAAGAAGTTCTTAAAAGCTGGGTCTCAGAGGAGCTTTTTGTTTGCAACCCTTTAAGCTTTAATTTAAGCCCTTGCTGTGGTGGAAGACTGCAGAAGAAAGGTGTTGGTTTTAATTTAGAACAGAGGAGGTAAAGTATTTGCTGTCCTTCAGGGCTCTCTGCATGCAGATCTCTACTTGAAAGTCTTTTGAGGCTGCTCTGCCAATGGTCAGGAGAGCCGCTGTTGGATTTCTGCAAGCCTAAGGAAAGGAAGAGGCCCCACAGTTTTCTGAGGAAAAAAGGCACCTTTCGTGGCATTTTTTTGTGGACAGTACGCAGCCAATGTATAGTGCAGCTTTGCAGGGCTATGAGGGCTTTGTCCCAGAGAGCTTTGCTGGGTCCCAGGAACTCCTGTGCCAATCAGATATCTGTGGTATGATGCTAACCTTTTTGTTTCTGTGTTATTCAGCGTGTATCAGGTGCATGTTTAAAGTAGGAATAATGTGGATCCTAGGCACAGGTTATGTCTTGGTGGGTAGCACTTCTCCTGCCATCTTTGACACCATTTTGCCATTCCAGTGGCATATGCAGCTGTAAAGGAGTGCCTTGCCTGGGGGAAAATGAGGTGATGGTTACATCAGCTCTGTGCTGCTTGTCCTTGTAGATCCTGCCTTACAGGCTGTGTCTGGGTGGGTCCCTATCACACATCAGTCTGCATCAGAAAAGCCCCCGGGCCGCCTTCACTCCACCCTCCCCGACCTTGAAACAACCCTCCACCTGAAACAACAGGAACTCAAGGCTGTAGCGGTGGGATGTTCGTGCTTCCTCATGGGTGGCTGATCTGCAGACTGATATGCTGTACATCTTGCAATATTGTAAGCTAGGCACATTTAATGTGCTAACTGAAGCCCCAAATCACATTTTGCAATAAGCTTGTGTATTGCTCTACTGAGAGGCAGTTGTTTCAGAATTTCACCAGTGAGACTGCCCAAACTGTTTGTGTATTTCATCGGTTGTATTGCAAACTACTTGCATGCATCCCCGTGTCATATACTAGCTGACACAACTCGTAAATAAAGGTGCCTAGCGCAGCTGTCTTCCATAGATCTGTCTACAGAGATTTTAGTAATAGAACTTGCTTTAACAAGGCTGTTGCTGGTTTTCCTCTCATGTGAGTGACAGCACGTAGAGCATGGACTATTTGGCATAAAATGAAGAAGCCAGTGGTTGTGGCAATGGTCTTAATAGCCAAAAAATGTCTTTAACCTCTTCCTCAAATTGGCAATGAATACTGAAGCTAGAAGAAATGTGCAAGTAACTCGTGTGCAGGCAGAACACCCAGAATATGCTTTATAAAAGAAAAAGCTTGAGGGGAGCAAGAGGGAGGTGAAACTGACTGTGCAAGGAAGAGGTTGAACAAGATTTCAGAGAAAGTATCTGGAGAGCCAGCTCAATCAGGAAAATCCAGAATAAGATCTTGCCTTTTTTAAACATGTTTTGAGATCTGTTTCGACTTATATGAGCATGTAGATCATACTAGGTCTCTCTGAGCAAGAAATAGGATTCATTTTCCCACTGTGGTTTTGAGGCACATGTAAATCTCTTTAGGGTGTGCTCTGTCTAGGCTGGGCAATGCATATGACAGGAAGAGCTGGCTGCCCAGAAGAGACTGAACTGAAAATCATATAGACACTCAGGGAAGTTACTGTGTGGTATTGGAGGTGACCAAATAGATTAGGCACTGGAGAATTCCTTTTGAAAGGCTCCCTGTGACTTAGGCTGTCTTCCTTTTACGATCCCAGAGGTTCTACTTAGTTAATGCTGCAGGAGTAATGGAAAAAAAAACAATCTGCAATGATTTTCGGAAAAATCTTCAGGTTAATTTGAGTGATTGGGTTGCTCTCACTGCCTTAAATCAAAGCATATCTCTCTTGCAGAAATGCACGTTTGGCTTGTAATGCTGGCAGTCTACATTGTAACACTGTGGAAGGCCTAAGAAAAGGACCAGTAAGCAAATGGGCTAAAAAGAAGGGAGAAGGCACTAAAAGCACCTTCATACTGAATGTATTGACATAGACTGTGCCTCTCCTCTTTACAAAAATGCAGAAGAGAGCAAGCAGATCCTTTTCTGCCTCTCTTGCTTTTTGGATTTCAGAAGTGATTGAAGTTTCCCATGTCTGTAGTGGCCAAAGCAGATTGTGAAGTTTCTCCCCTTCCCCCTTTTTCCTCTAGCTGCGAGGTTGCAGAAGGCCTCCCCAGCGAGTGACTCCGTCTGCTGTCTAGAGGAGGTCCTGTGTTTCTAAAGGAAGCACTAAGAGTGTCAGTGACCGGCTCCTGAGAAAGTCACCTGCTAAATCCCTTTTGACAGTGCATTGGATTTAGCCAAAGATAGGCTTATGAGAACAGTTTTGTTGCCCATGAATCTGAAAAACTATATAGTAGATTTAAAAAATGCCCAGATAAGAGCAACAAGTAAGGTGCTGCTCCCAGATGAGAAGCAGGAGCTGAGACCCGATGGGTTTTCAGAGTCCGTGCATGTCACTGCCTCCTTAGTTTCAGCTGCAGTCACAGGTGCTTGGATGCTTCTCACTGTTGGGCTCTTGAGCTTTCAGCTGGGCACCTGTCCAACCATCCGTCACACCTTGGATCTTGTCCATGTCCCTCAAATGTGATCTGAGAGTTGCCATCACAGCAGAGATATCAAACAGACACCTGGCATTTAATACAAACTGAGGTAAATTCAACCTGAAAATAGGACTGGATTATGCCTTGAGTGCCAGGCAAGAAATAAGCCTGAGAAGGAGTTTCTGGCTGCTCCCCGGAGGCCAAGGTTGCAGCCCTTTAGATCAGCTCCAAACAAAAGGCAGAAAGAGATGTTTGGCTGTAACGATTACAAAACCAGATACAGAGCAGCCATAGGTAAACTGAAGGCCAAGATGGGGGCTTTTCTTTTTCTCACAGTGAAGCAATCGGGTGAGGAAGAGCTGAATGGTTTTTTTTTGTTCTTTGTGGCACAACTGACAGATACCATAGAGGGAGGAGAGATTGGTTTTGTTTTTAACTGTGAAATGCTTGGAGGGATACACTCTTTGTGAATTAATTCATGTAGAGAAAAATGGAGTTTCATTATTTGACCAAAGATTCCTTTCCACCCACTTTCCAGCTGGTGCCCTAGTGCGGTTTGAGCATGGACTGTCAGATTTCCAGCATGCTTTTGTGTTTGAGCTGAAATAGCAACTTCAGCTTTGCGGGACAGACAAGAAAGGTTGCGTTGCCCGTGCTGCTCTTTAACTGCTCTTCTCCTGCTCTCTTACCAGGGAGCAGGAGGCCCAGGGTGATCAGACAGGGCTCCTTGAGGAGCTGTGCATCTTGTCAGACAGACAGGACAAGCGGGAGCTGAGACTTGAATCTTTCTGATCAAGGACCTTGGTTCAGTTTCCAGTCCCACCAGCAGAAACCTGTATCTTCTTCCCTTGATTTTGTCCTTTTTATTCTTTTTATGAAATTTAAGAGGAATTATACAATTTCTCACCTCCAGGAAAGCAATGCTATCCTTCACCCTAAAGGAAGGATTTCCCATTCCGATATGTGACTTGCTGCAGCACTGACGTTAATGGCACATGCAGGAATCAGTGCAGTAACCGATGACATTTTGACAGGTGCAGGGACATCTTCAAGACAGAAGCTGTGGCAGATCATAATCACAGACTCATTAGTCTGCTAACAAGAGCTGGGGGAATAAACCTAAAATGAAATTACAGTTTGCTGTGGTAGCGTGCAGCTCGCACCTGCCGGCTTCCTGTGGTCGTGACTCGCCCTTGGAAAGGAAAGGTGTTTACTCTCTAGCCCCGATAATAAAGCGGTTCAGAGAGGTGTAAACTTCATGTGTAATTGCCAGATTCTGTCCTGATCTTCAAAATATTTGCAAACCTTTAATTTAATACAGCAAACATGAACGTTATGGAGGTTTTTGCATCAACATGATGCACCTGGCCCAAGCAAGTCTTATCCCTCAGTGTAATGATAAAAACTGAAAGGTGACCTGACCGTTCCTTGTATTGTCAGGAAACAGGGTTAAGGGACAGCAGTGACTTTCCCGTTAATGTCACCACTGCCAACAGAGCAAAGGTGTCTTTAAAACTGCAGAGCAATGTTTTGCAACTGTGATCTCCTGTGAAAAGTTCAAATTGTATTTCAAGTGCAGAAAATCTTCTGAGTAAAAGGAGATCGAATCCTCAAGGAGCAGTTATGAAATGCCAGTGTCAGTGCCCCAAAATGTCTTGAGCTTATTTTGCTGAAACTGCATGCTACGGCTTATATATTTATGACAAGAAAAGGACAAAAGTAGATGTAGTTGGAACACTGAGCAGCTTTATAGTTCCTAAATACTGCAAGGCAATGGTAAAATGAGAGTAAAAGAAAATGCAAAAATAAATCAAAAAAGCAGAGCATCAAGCGAGGTACCTATGTGCAGGTGCAACTAGGAAGAATCTGAGAACAAATTGTAAAAGAGATTTTCAATTGCAAATGTTTGCCGTTCTTTCAGGATTGTAGAAGACTAAAGAAATGCCATTTGCAGTCTATAAATACTTAAGGCAGTGAGACAGCGCAAACCCCAGGAGATGTAGACTCAGGAATTGCACCAGAAGACTCTGAGGAGATGTTTGTGAGGATGGAGAGAGACCAGAAGTACAAAGCAAGGGAAGGTACCTACATATCCTAGTGAAAACTGCCCAAAGCCCAGTGAACACTCCAGGATTGTGAGGAACTTGGGATCCAGGAGAGCTTTATTATTTTGTCCAGATCTGTTCATCCTTTGGGCCACCTAAAGCGGAAAATATTTAAGATTGTTTTGGTTGGTTCTGTGTGTTTTGTTTTTCCTCTGCAATGTGATCCTGGAGAAGTAAACTGTAAACTTGAGTTCCTGGAAGATCGGGTTGTCCAAGTGTCCTGGTGGTGCTGGGCGGCGCTTCTGTGCTGAGTAACAACAGGCCTGGACTTCGGAAGGGAGTCTTAAACAGCCATGGAGGGGGCAGCTTTGGAGTCTATCCAGATCAGAGTGGCTCTGGTGCATTGGTTCAGCTAAGATAGCTCTGTCAGGACTGCCACCATCACCCTCTTATAGTTAAAGCCACAGAGTGCCAACTGAGCAGCTGGGATGACCACAAGACTCTTAAACATAGCTGCAGGAAACAAAGCAAAAGAGAAAATTATTCTTGTATATCCTATGTCTTTATACTTATATTCCAGCGTGTCTCCATACTGTGCTCTCACAATGTTCCTACAGCCAGCAGTGACGGAAGCACTAGCACAAAGAAGAAAAATGCTAGGAAAAGCCCAAATCTTCTGTGACAAGCAAACAAAAGACCTCCCGGAGCTATGACCAGGAGATACTGTCAGTATCAGACTGTTTCTCCACGATAAATCCTGCCCTTGGAAGCCAGCAGGATCTGGGGAGCAGATAAATTCTTCCTCATACAGCCTTCTAGTAGAGTCTCATATATTTCTGCAAAGCCACCTGTGCATCCACTTGCTACGAGCGTGAGACAAGTGACACTTAGAGGAGAGTGAAATCCGCAGGCTCCGGAGGCTGGAGCAGCACATGGAAGGATCATAGGTCCACCAGCGTGCCAGAGATTTTGGAACAGGCACTTGGCCCTGCTACAACCCCAGTAATATTATGGAAGACAGATGATGGTTATTTTGCTCTCCTAGATGACCATGGCAGGAAGGAGCATCATGAAAAATCCCCAGCGTTTCCGCAGCTGCCCTTCTTCCAGCCAGAAATCTGCTGCCCCCCAGAGTGTTGTTCCCTTTGACGGGGGGAACTTCTCCAGCCCCTCGCTCTCCTGGCAGCGCAGGAGGCTCTGCCAGCTTCTCCCAGCATCTCAGCCTGTGTCTAATGCCCAGCCTCCCCTGTGTGCCTTACAAGGGGCTCTAGCCTTTCCTGCATCTCCAGGGGCTGGGACACCTCCACCCTCTTGGAAAGTAGAATGACGACTGTAATTGAGCTTCACTTACTCCACACATGCAACATATCAGTATTTGTGAAGCTCTTCTGCTTGTGTCCCTTGCTCCTGGCATTAGAAACGGCGATTTGTGCCTTTGGATAATAATGATGATCCCAAGCGTACCGAAGCAAACCTGCCATGGCTTTTCCTTTTGCCTCGTGAAAGACCTCCCGTGTTTCTTCTCCTTCCCTGCGCCAGCGGGACCAGGTGGGCGTTAAGTGCTGAGGGTCGGAGTGTAGATGGACAGGACGGGCCGTGCGGGGCTGCGCAGAGCCGGAGCCGCCCGCGGGAGAGGGCGCTGCGGGTCTGCGCTGCACAGCCCGGCAGCGCCCGCGAGCCACAGCAGAGGCTTCCCGGGAGCAGCGGGATTTCATCCCTTCGCCAGGGGGAAACGTGATGGGGGTGGAAGCTTTGCGCCGAGTAGCCCCAAGAGGGGAGGAAGGAGCGGATTATTGGTAAAGACTTACAAGAGACAAGGAGCCTGTGAATTACTAAACTGTACTCGTGCATGTAATGAGCTGCGATCTCGGCTTGCGCTGAAGGTGCCTTTGCTGGTGTAACGTGCTCTGGAGCTCAGCTCAACAGAAAGGATGGTAGGGTGTAATTCCTGTGTTGTTCTTTTTGTACTGTTTTGGTTTTGCCCCCTGAGTGAACAATCTGGAAGTTTGTAGGTAGGAAGTGAGTGTAGACATGGTTAAAATCTGCATCAGAAATGGTGGATCATATCAGAGGCGTTTGGTCTCTTCGCTTTTCCATGAATACACACTCAGGACCCAGAGACTGGACTTTGGTGGTTCAGGCAGAGCAGCCTGGGCCTCTGCAGTGTTGGGCTGGCTCTCTGCAGGAATTGTTGCTGGTACCAGCGCGCAGACATGCGGCTTGGTGTCCTTGCGTCCCGAGAGAGCCAAGTAACCTTGTCCTGCAGAATAGCACCTTGTCATGTATCATCCCAGCAACAAGCGCATGGAGACACATCTGACTTCCAACCTTCCCATCCTACCCTTCCCCATCCTCTTTCCTCACTGCGGCCCTGTCCCATCCTGCCGAGAAAACAATATCCTCCACAGGCTGCAATTTTGGATTTCCTGGGGGGTGGAAGGGACGGAGAGCACATCTTACGGCAGCTGACAGGCTTTTTTGTTCTGCCTCACTCCTTTTATTAACCCCCTGCTAGATCGTTCGCGCTCTCTGCTTAGCCGCCCCCGCTGCGCTGGTGATGAGAGTGTCTGTAACAGCAGGTTGGCCAGGGGAGATTATGGGGATCCCGTGGGCAGGGAGCAACGGGTTGGTCGGCATGTGCTCGCATGGTGCTCGCTGCAGCTTGGCCTCCGTCTGCCCTCGCTGCTGGGTGCGATGCCTCTCAGCGTCCCCGTGGTGACAACCGTCCCGGTCCTTGTCCCCCTGGAGCTGCCCCGTGTCTCCGTGCAGATCCGACATCGCGTCTGGGGCAACGCAGTGCTGAGGAGGCAGCTGAGAGTCCCACGGGAGGCTGCGTGTTGTGAACGGATAGGAAGGAGCTTGGCTAAAGCAAGGACATATTTTGTTATCCTATGTGCTCTGCTATTCCACAGCTTTGGATAGCCCCTTTCTTTTATTTTTTGCACCTCGAGCAAAACTGAGGTTTCCAATTGGTAATCTGTCCCTTTCCCCTTCTGTATTTAGGGTCTCACTTCCATAAAACCTTTGTCCCAGAAGTTGAATCAAAGAAATTGAAGAGTAATCTGGAGCTTTCTGGGCAATTTATGCCTCTTGCTTTTGGATCAGATTAGTGTTGGTGGTTGATTATTCAAACAAATTAATTTGGGATGCACACACAAGGTCTAATTAGCTGCAATTATTCACTTACTTCCTCCCTGCCTCCCTCCCACATCACTAGAAATTCAAAAGTATCACCCGAATGCAGCGTGCCCTGCAATAATTATCCTCCGGGCCAATCCTGAACCTCTCAATCTACGATCGATACCTGCATCTGTCAGCCAGGATTAATTTAATGGGATCCCACTTTCAGAGCTGTGATTCATATCACCCCAGAACAGCTTACTGGGTATTATAATCCAAACGTGATTCTAATAATGTCCTCAAGTGACAGGGAGAGGCAGACTGATAGATCAAAAACAACTCCTTTAAAAAGCTAAATGCTACTGGAGCTTCCATTGTAAGGCAAGGGTAAGGAGATGGGACCGTATTCTCCTCTAGGCCCTGGCTGCTTTGTGTGGGGAAATAATGCTATTAAAAACAAAGGCATGAGGGAACGTCTTGCCCTTTATGGGAAAGGGAAGTGGAATTTGGCCTAGGTGATACTTTGATGCCTGCGCATCAGTCTGTGTAGGTGTATTCTCTTCTACAGAGGCTTCTTACTTGGTTTGAGGTGGGGAATTTGATGTGATTCTGTGCTGTAATGCAGCACCCAAGGCTGTTCTGGCCTGGCTCTGCTGTCACGGTCCAAGCTGGAACTCCAACAATGCTGTAGCAAAGCTCTTCAAAAGTTTTTAAATTAATGTTTTACTTGAGAATTTTCTGATGGTTTTAATAACCCTCCATTCTTCACATGGAGGTAAAAGCTGAGTGAGATATTAGGCCTGGCCACGCAATGGCAAAGCAGGGACTGGATGCAAGATTCATGGCTCCCTCTCCTCTCTGCTGCCTTCCTCAAGCAGGAAAGGAGGTCAGAACTAAAAGGGGTGATTTGGATCTGCTCCAGGCCTTAAACCTGGCAGCCAGGACCCTTTTTGCTGATGCTGACCATGTGTACAAGCCAGACAGCATCGTCTCCTAGGATTTCTGCCTGTAAATTCTTATTCAGCTCTGATTCGCAGTCAGCCTCTCACTCCTGGATGCCCGTCCCTTGTACCGATGCCCTCAGGGCTTCTCAGAGTCTCCGAGTCTCAGGGTGGCTGCTCTCTGTGAAGGGCCAGCAGCTGAGCAAGCCTGCAGGTGCCTAGAGACAACGAGCGCATGTAGACTTCAAGCCTCCTGCAAGAAAGTGGAGCTGACGACCCCAGCACAGGGAACAGCAAATCTGACCGCATTTGAGCTCTCCAGCGATCCTCAGTATCCGATTTCACCAGAGCAGCTATCGGGGGAGTTTCCAGGACATGCTCCGTCTTCCGAATGATAGATGTGTTCTGCTTTCTGCCCTTGTGGGACAAGTGACTTTTGAGGCGGTCTCCAAGGAGAATCCATAAGCTCAGCATCGGTGCTGGGGGAGAGCGCAGTGTTTGCGCAGCACAAGCAGGAACCTGTTGCGATGTTAGACTTGGCCTGCAGGGCTAAATCTGCACCTCAGCCGTCCAGCACCAATGGAGGAAGCAGCAGATGGGCAAAACCTTCCACCCCGCCTGTGTTATAAGCTTATAGAATCATTATTGTTGTAAAAGACCTTCCTGATCATCGAGGCCAGACTCACTAGGGGCTGGAGCCCAGAGCCGCAGTGCTGGCAGGAGCTGCTGAAGCGACCGCAGGCTGGAGGGGCTTGTTTTGCATAGCTGTTTGAGGTAGCAAGTTCATCCCAGTTCAGCGAGGCCTTCATGCTCATTTTCCATACACAGTTCTCATATTCAGGCTGTACCAGCACACAGACTTGAGTCCAGAGGTGGTTAAAGCTGGAACATTCCCTAGGCAAATTCCCTAAGTTTGATAGGACGTTCAATTTGGGAAGAAAAATGATGGCACATAGTCTGCTGGTTACTGAATATGCCTTGCTGACAAAACTGCTCTCTGTTCAAATTTGCGCATTATTTTGCTTACTGACCACAGCTGAAAAGTTCCCAGTTGCTTGCAGAAAGAAAAACCCATAGGGAAACATTCAGAATAATAGTTTGTTGGAAGTTTGCCACCAGTCTCTTTCCAAAACACCCTTCTTGCTTTCTGCTGAAGATCAGAATGGCACCTCAACTGTTGCTTTCATTTGCACTCTAAGCTTCAGTTTGTAAATAGCGAAATCTGTGTGATCAGAATGATGTTCAGGCCATGCAAGCCAGAGAATGGCAATTTCTCGGCTACCCACCTAAGAAAATTGAGCACTGGGATTTGTAAGGGAGCAATAAAACACGGTGCCTTTGTAGGAGAAACCTGTTTGCCTTAGGGTCTCTGCAAGACAGAGGAACAAAGGCCACTTCGCTTTCGCCAGGCACTTTAGCAACGTGGTCTCCGCTGCTGCACTCCCATGGTGAAAGGCACTGCTAGGGAGGCTTTAGAGGCGTCAGAAAATGAAAATTATACACGAAATGTGGAGGAGAAAATGCGTCCGACTGCTGTGCTGGGCATGACATCACTGGCAGCCAATCCGCAGGCTGCCTCCGAGGCTGCGGCTCTAATGAAAGCTGCTTCATCAGGATAATTTGCAATGATAATTTATTCACCTTCTAGGAACGACACCACCTGACTCCCCAGCAGGCAGAGGTCTTGAGTGCTGTACGCTGCACCTCTGCCCTGAACACAGAGCTGCTTTGCATGGACACCTGGAAGGATTTGGCCTTTTTGAATCAGGGGGTTGCCCAAAGGAGCGACAGGGAACACGGCATCGGAAAGGGGGAAGCTGAGGCACCACAGTTGCGTGTATAGCTCTTTTTCCTGGCACTAAGCAGGGAGGGAGCTGAGCTTGCAGGAGTGGCTTGGGAATGGCCGGTTGTGTCACGCAGTTCAGCTCAGAGCAATCTTCCCCCGGTCTGTGGTATCGCAAACACTTCTAAATATCAACAGTGGCAGCCAATCTTATGTGCTGCAGGTACCGCTGCACACACCAAAATGTGAAGGCAGCAAAAATAAGGGATCACTTCTGCCCTGAATAATTCCCTTTATTTCACAGGGAGAGGAAGCAGCGGAGGTGGGACCAGCAAGGAGATGCCCTGAGCCAGCACAAGGAACTCCAGCCTGACATTCCAGGATAACCCCAGCACTGACACAGGTAATGGAGGTGCCATTTTGAAGTGCAGCTAGGTTAAAAAACAGTATTTGTTAGGTGGTGGAGAGCAGGGGTTATTCTCACAGTGTGCAGGCAGTAGGGACTACTAGACTTTTGAAATCGGAAAACAAAATCCAGCTAATTCGAGCCATGGAGTTAACTTGCCCTGCAAATCCTTGTGCCAGGTAGGCCCTGTGCTCATCCAGAGGGGCAGTGTCCTGTCTAAAGCAACGTCCCAAGCTGAAGGGAGAAAACAGGGATAACTGGGAAGAGAGGAGGACTGAGATATTCCACCCTGCTTGTGTCTGCAAGACTCCTCTAGGTGTTGGTTATTGATTTACTTTGAAATGGCCTCCTTGGCCTCAAGTGAGTGCAATCAGGGGTGACAGGACTCCAGAGAAGAAGAGCTTATAACATATTTTGTAAGAATTGCTTGTCATAGCTGAAGAGAAGATGGGAGGGTAACGTAAACACACGCAGAGGCTGGGGATAATGGCTATTACTGTGCAGAGAAAGTGGGCTCAGCGTCTGGAGTGATCTGATGAAGTCTTGTAATAGGGATTTGAACAAAGCTCTGTTTTGCAGACTTGCTTCTCTTGTAAATGAGGTCTTGTAAAAAAAATCTCAGAATTGCTGGGGCACCAAGGCAAGCAGTCTGGAGAGGCTAGGCGACGTTGCCTGCCTGCAGCCGCCCTCTTTATGTAGCCCAACTTTCTGATAACCTCCAGTGTTGCCTCGAGCTCTCAGGGTGACTGCCCAAAACCTGCAAAACCTTGGCGTCCATCTGTAAATTACACAAATCTCTTCTTGACAAATGGGAGGCCGTTGCCAGTGACAAGTTAATCTGGACGCTCTCCATATGCTGTCTTACTTTTTCCAGCCGGTAGATTCAGGTAAGTGGGTGATTTCAAAATACAGTGTCTGGCCAGCTGGCTTTGTAATCTGGGGTGCATTACGACTTGCAGAATCCCGTTGCTCCTGCCCCTGCAAATCACAGGCATTAGCCCACTCTTTTGCAGTGCCTGGGTAGCAGCTGAATCACGCTGCATAGGCTCAGTTTTCCAGGAAAAGGCCCTACCAGCTGCAGCTGTGCGGTTGTCTTTGCCACTCCGTGGCTACCAACAGGTTGTTTTCCCTCTCTTTAGGTTCACTAGTGTCCTCGTGACTGTCTCTGGGAGGGCCTAACTTCTTCCAGTGTAGCTGTCAAAGACTCAGATGAGAATATGGTCACCCCCAGATTGACCCCTGCAGATGCAAGAGTCGGTCCAGGGTCATCACAGGCTGCTCCTGGGGAAGGTCTTGAGACAGAAATTGTTCTCTTAGTTAAGCTTGACAACACAGGGCAAGCTGGGATCAATCAGCCTGTCTTTCTGACAGCCCCTCATGGATATCCATCTACTGGCTTCAAATCAACACAATCACATCTTTTCTTGCGTTCTCTCCCCGTTACCTTTCTTGATGTCTCCAAAAACTCTTCTCTGCTACAGTGCTCAATATATTTGCTACCCAGCATCCCTCTTGATTTCTCTTAGTCCTGTGCACTGCGTCTTTGTGGCCCCTAATGTGTCCTTGGGATATAAACATCTGGACACAGACCTATCCCTCTGCTACGTTTTTGCAGCATGACAAGCAAGACGAGACCATGACCTGCTGGTGCTCCTGTGATGCAGCTTATAATGGAAGGAGTAATCGTTTGGCAGCCTGAATTAGTAAGTCTGCTCATTTTGTTTTCTTGCAACAGTGAAGATGACATTGGTTTTAGTGCCTGCAAATCTTCCCCATAAGCTTCCTTTTCCTGGGCACTTTGCAGTTGGGTTGCCTCTGTCAAATCTAGCAGCTTGGTGCTCCTCCCCCAGATTATGTGGGCATATAAATGACCCAGGACATGCACACTGTCATTTTCTCATGCTGGGATTTTTCTTAGACCCTTTGCCCCCCCACGGTGTGTGACAGATAAATTACCCTGTTTGTTCCTTTCCCACGGACACTCTTCCAGGCTTGTCAGTCAGCGTCAAGCGCACTGTCCTTCGTCAAGTACGTTTGGGACTCAATGTGTGATTCGGGAAGGATCTGTTGTGCTGTAATTCACCTCCGTTTGCCTTCAGGAGAAGGATTATGGCTTCCATGCTGCAAATCGTGGCCTTACTTGGCCAGGGTTTGACTCCTCAGGCGTTCAGAATTATGGTTACTTTGTCAGGTTTCCCTAAATAAGACAGTTTTCCCAAGATACTAGTGACATGTTGGTTCCAGACAAGCTTCCATTTACTCACTTGTGGTTAGAGCAAGTTCTGATGAACTCTTGTGTTTATGCTCTTGACACAGACTTCTTGTTTTCCACCTCTATTTAAATACTGTTTGCACCTAGAATACTTCTAACCTTCTCTGTCTGCGTCATCTCGCTTTCCACATTTTCATGTTAATAGAAGACATTGGAATATTAGAGCCACTTCTCTGTGACATTTTTTTCCCCCTGACCCTTCTGCACAACATCGAACCAGAATAATGCCAGTAACTCAGAGGGAGAGCGTGCAAGAATCTGTTCCTCTCACCAGCTCTTGTTAACAAGGCTCACGTCTCAAAAACACAAGCAACAGAGCTCTGACATGCCTGCAAAGTCTATGTTATATAAAACCCTTTTGCTTTCTCATCTTCCTCCTCCGAAGAGTTTATAGATACACTAAAATATACACTCTATGGTATTTGAGCCAGTCAAGCCAGGATCAGAGCTACTTCCAGGCAGGAAGCTTTTCAATCAACTTTTTCTCCAGCCCTAAGTCAGTCTTACTGCTTATTATGCTGTGAGTGCATCCGATAGCAGGGGAAGCAGGAGCAGGATGTCAGAATTGGCTGCCTGCTGCAGCAACTGCTGTCTCCTTCCTCGATGTGAGATGTTCCCTGCTCCGAAGCAAAGGCAATGGGCTGTGGGATTGCTCCAGGAATCCTGATCTATGGGAAAATCACACATCGTGCAGCTGATGTGCTCAGCAAGTGGTGGTGCAGGCGCTTACTGAGCGATTCAATGTGTTTCATAGGTACATTAGTTCTTCCTCAAGGAGAGTTCTTAGAAGAAGAAGAAAAAAAAAAAAAAAGGCAAGGAGAAGGACCATGTAATGAGAGGGATATTCAATAATATTCAGTTACCTGTGCATGAGAGCTTGGCTTTGGAGCCACGGTGCCCAGCTGAGGGGCCTTGTTGAAGGAACAGACTGTCAGACCTTCCCATGCAGCAGCTGGACTCTTATCTTCCCAGTCAAGAAGGTGGCTCAAGCCCAGCGCTACCAGCAGGTATCGCCTGTACGCCAAGGAAATGAAGAACACGCTCATCTTGGGGCTGAATTGGTGTCCTGCTTCCACGTTCACAAAGGAAATAGCATTCATTTCTCGTTAGTATTTTTCATATTTTATAATATCAGTAATGACCTCCTGGTCAGACATTTCTGGAAATTTAGTGACAAGCTGTGAGAAGGGACCTTGGGTTCACCTTTTGTCTTCCAGCCTTGTGTGAGCTGTCAGACTCATTACTGGCAAATATGGCAGCACTAGTGTTACCTGGGGGTAGCAAGGTAAAGTTCTCCCACATCCTTCTCCTGCCTAAATTTTGGCCAAATAGGGTTCACAACTCCCTATTTATACAAGCAGAAAATGTGATTATTCTGTCTAATTATAATTCCAAACTTGAAAATTAATTGAGGCAGGTATTAAATTAAGCAGGTTTTGCTTGAGTAAATATTTTTCATTTTGGAGCTTAATCTATTCACTTAATAATCTAAAGCAGTTTTATTATTTTTTTTCAGTTTGCGAAAAAATAATAATGTCCCTTCCATTAGGAACTGTCACCAGCTTAAGAGGATTTTACTCCCATTTTATAGTTTGGCTCAAGGAAAATTTATCCTTGCAATAGGTTTAATGATTCTCAGCTAACATTGCCCCAGCTGCAATCGGACTGTCGTAAAAAAAACCCTTTGGCCTTTGTCAGATTTACACATTCTTGGATGCCAATAATGATTAATCTTTCCCCCTACAAGATCATCTTATTACTTGGGTTTGACTTGGGAGCTGCCCTTCCCTCTGGAGCTTGCTAAGGGCTTTCTTGCAGCTAAGCTCTAATGCAGCACAGGGGTGACCTGCTCTCCTTTTCTCTGTGTCTGTCTGCTCCCTAATTGTGGGAGCAATTTTCCTAAGTGGAAAGCATACAGGACATTTGGGCTAGCACCTCGGACTGGCTTTTAGAGAGCTCTTGCTAACAAACCTGAGTGGGCAGGGCTGTTGTTTCACATCCGTCAGAGCCTGTGCAGCCTCGCTCCGAGCACTGGCAAAGGCAAACGCTGTTCTGCATCATTTCAGAGCTAGGGTTAAGTATTTTTGTATTTATTGTTATATTTATATTATTATTACTATATATAATCAATATTATTAATATTGATTATGATTTACTCCAAGCAGATTTTATGAACAGCCTTCATTTAACAGGCCTATGTTGGTGCAAGTAGGGAGCGTAAGTGTTTTCTGGAAAGGAAATTTGCTTAACCTGCCAGTTTCTAAAGGCTCCCGATAAACCTCAGTCTGAACACTCAGAAACAGAAGCACCAATGGCTTTTCTGCCCATCCCACCTTGAAAGTCTGGTGCTGAGGTGGGAGCATGCTCTGATACGAGCGAGGTCGGAAGGTGCTGGTGCACACTGAATGGCCAGGTGGGAGGCCACAACTCCTCCTGGGTTTCAGACACTGTGGCCCTCCTGTCCTAACAGCTTCCTCAAGGCTTAGGGAGCACCAGGGCATCCCCACAGACTGACATTCCCTTGAAAGGACTGGAATCTGAAGGCGCCTTTTCCCTGTAACTGAGCTGTGTCTGGGGCAAACAAGACTGTTTGCAGAATCCTAGGGAAATTCAGCAAGTCGTTTCAGCCAGGAGAAAGGATCCAGCCCTCTGGCAGTAGTGCAGATTCATTCAGCTCTTTCTGACTTTATAAAAACAAAATCTCTTCAATTTTCATGTTGTTTCAAAATGTAGCTGGGTGACATTCTTTTCAATGCACAAGATCTTCCAACGCCAAAACTAAAAAAAAAATTTGCCTGGCTTGACCCTTTGGTGTGGTTGGCTCGCAGAGATGGTTTTGTGATCTGTGTGGTTTGTTTTTTTTGTTTTTTTTTTTTTCCTCCAGTGGAAGAAACTGACTTTTTTTATCATGGATTGGCCTGGGAATGATTTTTTTTTAGCTCCATTTCTGAGAGATCCTCCAGCTTCCTCTGACATTCCTGCAAGCTGAGATTTCAGCTCTTTTGGGAGAATCCTCCATCCTGTTCCCAGTTGGCAGAAGGAGCAAGGGACGCAGCTGGGAGCTGAAGGATGAACTGGGTGCAGAGCAAAGGCAGGGTTGGCTCTGGGGAGTGGGCTCTTCCTGGTTACCAAGTGGAGACTAAATGCGGATGAGTGTCATTTATCCCATCCTGATGGGAGCCAAAGGGGTCTCCTTTGTCCGGGAACAGCAAGTGGTGAGTTTGCCCACTTATTCTTTTAGCGTTAAACTTGTATTCCTTTCCATAAGTGGTCAGGGCTGTTGTATCACACACAGGGAACACGGTGTCACCGTTCTGGCTGATCCAGCAAGCTGCGGTGACAGCGTTGGTGGCCCCCGGCCACTCTGGGGCCGCCCGGGTAGCTGAGATGCCGTCTGCTCCTGCTGAGCTGCCATGGTGCTGCGTGCACAGGCACTTCAAAGATGCTTCCATGCGCAGGAGGCTGGGCAGATTAGAGGCACACTGAGGCTTTTATTTTCTGCCAGCGTTTCTAAATGCTCCTGCCAGTGCTCCTGAAGCCCCGTTTTTAAGCGCTCTGAATACATGTGCATAGGAAAGCAGTGGGGCAGCCTCGCTGGCTCTGCGAGCCACCCACGGAGCCTTCGTGGGGCGAGAGCAGCGAGGTGGCTCCATGGCTCGGCCTCGCTCCTCCGCATCAGGAGCCCGAGGCCTGTCCCTGGCACGCGGGCCGTGCTGCTTGGGGCCCTGGGGACGTGCCAGGCCCTCGGGACACGGCGTGCGTGCGCTGAGGCAGCCAGAGCTCCTGGCAGGCTGGGGCAGAGGGTGCTGCTGGAATTTTGCTGTCTCTTCCTTCCCCTCCTTCCCTTCCTTCCCCCCTTTCCAGACATGCGCCAGCTCCCTCGCCCAGGAGTGCAGGGAGGAAGATGCCCCAGCTGCTGCTCCGCCAGGGTTCCTCCCCAGCAGTATAAACAGTTTGCAGGGGACTTTGTAAACAGCAGATTTTGTTTAGGATATTGTCTGCATTCCCATCTCAGCGCTTCCTTATCCTGCAGCACAGTGGAACATGGAGTTATATCCACCTGGGGATATAAGGTCCAATCAACTTGGTTTCCATCCCCTGGGAATCCCCTCGCGTGATGCCTCTTCTTTCTTTGCAGTGCTTCACTTAGGGATCCTGCCTGTGCTCAGCGGTGCAGCTAAAGACAGACGTGCTGAGGAAGGACATGCGCAGTGGCAGGGGTGGATGAGGAGAGCTGCAGGCAGGTCGGTGTGCCAAGAAGAGGGTCTGTGGTGGGGTGAGCAGCACACACCATCAGAAGCAGGAGAGCTGCATGGCTGGAGACGTTCACCAAGGATGCTCTGAGGGAATTCGGCCTCCTTATGTGAATAAAACGTTGCCCCTGCCATGTAGGTGTGCCAAGTAGCTGCCCAAACAGGAGAGGACATTGGGTGCTCCCACATGCTGAGTGTTGCTAGGAAGGAATGGCCAACAGGGTCTTCAAGCCTCCTGCATATCCGCTTCCCTGTGAGGCATGGATGTAGCACAGACTCAGCCCGGCCTAGGAACAGTTAGGAGGGCTGAGATTTGGTCATCTCTGTGGATGCTTTTAATATTAAACTAAAAGCCTTTGTCCTTTGAGGGACATGGGTAGTTGAGTGTTGTCCAGCAGGATTCTGTTGACTTTCTATTGAGCCCAAACTGTAAATATTTGAACAAAAATGTATCTTGTCTTAGCTGTAGCAAAATCTAATCTTTCTGTACATAACAGAACCTGACTTAAGTCGCTAGTGAAAAGGAGAGCAGCGGTTACAGGCAGTTCCCTAAGGACTGTTGGCCCCCCTGGCACAGAAACTGTTGTGTAGCACAGCTGAATTGTGCTACACCCAGGGACAAGGATAGCAAATCCCCAGAGCAGTAATAGCCAAGGAGAACTGGGAGGAATGAGACGGGCACAGGGGCTACGAGGCAGGTGGGTATGAGGAGAGTTCCTCCCCTGGCCCCCTCGGGCCACCCGAGCCCCACACGCACGGGAGCGGGGAAGAGGCAGGAAGGGTCAGATATTAGAAGCAGACCTGAACACGCAACATGATTCTCATAAAACCCTGTCGTTAAATAAGCTCCTGCTCGGGAGAAACGTGACAGGGCTGGGGTTGCTCAGAGCCGGCAACGCGGGAGGCGAGCCGGGGCAGAGGCAGCGGGGCAGGTGCAGAGCCCCGGTCAGGGCCGGGGCAGCAGCTCGTTCCAGTTCTGCTCCGAGAACATCCGTAAAACAGCAATGGTCTCCGGCGAGCAGGGAATGACAGCTGCCTCCCACAGCCCTCACATGCCTTGAAATTCCAGCTGCCTTTACAAGAAACAGGTGTCTTGCTCAGTTAAAGTGCCTTGAGTGGGAACATCTGGAAGCTCCCAGCAGTCATCCCAAATTCACCTTGCTCAAGATGCCTGGGCAGACAGGTCCGTACCTGGATGTCGCCTGCTCTGGCAGGAGAGAGCTCTGCTCTGTGGTTTGGGGTCCCCTCGGCAGCAGGGTTCAGGTCTTCTGAGAATGCCCTGCACACCAGACTTTAGGCTCTGGATGGTCTCAGCTCCCTTGTGGTCCCTCTGCACAAGGGAAAAGCTCCATGCGTTTGGTTTCCAGGCTCCGTGCCACGAGGAGAGGAAGGCGGAGGTAAGAGTGGGCTCGCGAGAGGGGCAGTGCTGTAATTAGTAGGGCAGGGGACTGCTAATGGACTGGGCATGATGATCTAAGGCTGCTGAAGGTTTGTGGAGCCGCTCTGGGTCCCTGAGCGCTGCTCCGCGCGCAGGGAGCTTCAAGGGCTGCGCACACAGGTGGCTTCGCGATCGTGTGTCGCTCTGCTCGAGGGTCCAGGGAGCCCAATGGTGGCGACCCTGAGAAGCTGCAACCGGTTCCTTTTATCTTTGACCTTTAGCTGGGTATTAAATCCTCACCGGGGCTCAGAGAGATGAACACTGCAGCAAGTGCAATTCCTCAAGATGAAATATCTCTCCAGTGGGTAATTCCAGCCTCATTTGAGCTTCTTCCCCTTTCTCCCCACCCCCCGCAGCTGAATCATTTATTCCTGGTGTCAGGAAGGTGCAGAACGACTTTCCCCACTGGCTTTCAGAGCCTCATTGATTCTTCAACTCCCACTCCTGCAAATCTGCTGGAGCAGCAGCCTTCGGCCTCGCTGCTTTTCCCAGCAGGGGGATGGGCAGGGGGAGGGTCTTGGGGCTTCATCGAGCCCATTGTCATCTGCGGGAAACGCCATTTCATTTTAAGCTCCCTAGTCTGGAGTCTGTGCCTTTGGATTTGCGGGTTTTCCACTTTAGGTCTGGTGCTGGTGAAATGCAATGGGGAGGGGGGAAAGAGGATGTGCAGACTGCTGCCAGAGGCAGGTTTTGTGCTGCAGGACAAGGAGTGGGGCACGTTCTCAAGTTTTGGGTTGTCCCCAGCGCCATTCGGCCGCTGATGCGGCTCCAGAAAGGCAGGGCTACTCCTTACCACCCCTGCTGCATCTCCTGAAAGAAGTGGGGCAAGATGCCTTACCAGAGCTCCACCAAACCAGGGCAATACTGACGGATCAGTGGTGGAAGGTGGGCGAGTGAGCAGGATGGGCCCATAGAATTGGTGCAGCAGCCTGGGTGTGTGTGTGTGTGTGTGTGCGCGCGCACGTGTGTGTGTGTGCATGGTGCCCGCGGGGAGTCCTGGCGCTTCACAGAGCCATGGACGCCTTTGGCCCTTCCTGCTTTCTGAGTCGCTCCTGCAACTTGGCTGCTTCGCTGGCAGGGTGCGCGAGCACGGCCGCTCGAGCAGGACGAGCCCTTTCCAAGCGCTTGCAGTAAACGGAGCCGCTCGCTCGTGCCTCTGCCAGACGGCAGTGAGGGAAGCCAGGCCCCTGCCCTGTCATCGTCCGTCTATTTTCATACCTCTCTCGGAGTTCGCACTTCTCACTCTGCAGTGCAGCTCTCTTGGCCTCCTGGGAGACGGGGAAACGCTGCTCTCCTCGTTCAGGAGGAGATGGGAAGGGAAAATGGAGTGAGAACAGGGCCCAGAGCCTCCTAAGAATTTAGGAACCCAAACTTTCGAATTTAGAAAGTGTTAAATGCTTATGTCCAAGCAGGGTTGTTCTGAACGCTCCCGTGGACTCAAAGCCTGGGGTTTGGCAGTTGTTCCTGATATTGTGTTCTCCCTAAAGCTGAGCATTCGGGTTCCACTTGCTCCAGAGCAGTTGCGTTAGTGCTACCTTCCCTTGTGTGTCAGCCTGAGGGCCTCAACTTCCAGCTTGTCAGGGGGCTGAGGCACCAAACCCGTCCTACGCACGGCTGCATTGGGGATCTTGGCTGGGGAAGGCTACTACAGGGGCCCAGCACTAAAGATCTGGCTATTGAAACAATCTATATTTTTATATCCAAGGCTGCAGTCTGCTGAAAAGAGAAAATCCTGTCCTAAACAGCTCTCCTTGCCCTTCTCTTGAACCCCAGGAAGTTTCAATGCTCTCGGAGCTGCCGGCAACAAGATTGTTCCTTGGTCAGGTGAGCCCTGATAAGACACATTAGCTTTGGTGCTTTTATGTTAGATATTTTGCTGTATGGTCTGTGGCTTCAAAGGGTGTTTTTGCTTCTCTGCTGGCAGTTCCAATGCTGTTTTTTCTCCCTTTCTCCTGTGCTTGGTGATTTGCCTCGTAGACCTTTCCGTGAAACCATCTGAAGTCCTCATCCGAGCAGAACGGTAGCAGGGACTGTGCACAGGGTGTTGCGCTTCCCAAGCCTGTGGCTGCTTCCACGAGAGCCTGCTCCTAGCCTGCCCTCCGGTGCGGCCATCGCCTGAGCTGCACAGCCCTGCCCTTGCTCTAGGTGGTTATCAGAGAGGAACAAAGCTGAGCTGTCACCGGCACCGTGAGCCTTTCCCCTGTGGGTTAAGGTCACCTTCTCGCCACACTGTGTCCCCAGCCAGTATGGCATTGGGTGGAACGTGAAATGAGCCTTTCTCCTGATGCTGCCTCTGGTTTGCCCATACTCGCCCACCTGAGGTTGCCCAAATGCTCCAGGAATTTGCACTGTAAGGTCGGTTTTTTTTTTTCATCACCTCCTGAGACTATTTCATGACGGACCCGTTGGAGAGGTCACTGCTTCCTCGGAGAAGCCGGAGTCGCTGCCGTGCCGCGTGTCGCTGCAGAGCTTGAGGAGGTGAGAGAGCCAAGCAGGAGTGAAACACAGAGCACAACATTGACCCCTCTTAGCAGAGGAACAAGCAGGGCAGGATGGCCACAAAATGGACCCGGGGTTTTAAGCAGGGCTGAATAGGTGTCTTGTGTCCAGCAGAGCTCGTAGCCAGACGCTTGCTGCTCAGCTTCGTAGCTTTGATTTAAGGAGTTTCAAGGAGCCTGACTGTGCCCATTAGGGTTTACATGACTCCCCTGCCAAGTAGTTGTAAATGTTTCCATTCGTTCTGCACTTGGCCCTGTTTCTGCAGCTTCTTATCCTAAAAATGTCCAAGGTTTGACCCCACTCCCCGGCACTCGTTCCAGCTCCATTTAACGTCATTCCGTGAACACTGTCACATCAGTGCTGCTTAAAGGACAGAAAATTAAAAGCAGAAGGGTCTTCCCAAAGATGCTCTGCCCTCTTTGGGATCAGGCATCGTGCTTCTGTGTTGCAGTGTCATACGGGCTGAAACAAATGTAAAAACCAGATGCAAAAGGTCACTGGCTGGTGACTGCAGAGGAGCTGCCGTGGAGAGAGAGACCTGGTTGGGGTGGGAAGCAGCAGCGGATACTTGGTGTTGCCAGATATTTAAGTCACTCTTTATTGCAGAGCTACACATGAACAACAACAAAAAATCAATATTTATTAGTCACAGAAAGCATAACTTTGCATGAAGAGCATTGATCAGCCTATCAGCTGAGGCAATGCCATTATGTCTTCTTTATGATTTGGTCACTGACCCCGTAGGAATAAGGACATTGCTCCCCGTAGCAGCCAGGGCCCAGGGAGAGAAGGGTGAAGGAGACGTTTTGCATGGGACAGTGTCACCGCTCTGCGCAACGAAGGGTCTGGCAGCCCCAGGAGCCGTTGCCTCCCCTTGGGCAAGCAACACGTTAACCGCACGGGCTGCTAGCTCCGCTTCCACTTAGACACCAAAATCATCAGCCCAGCGCACGGAGCTTTTGGGAAAGGCCTCCTGGATGGAAGAGCGGTAGCTGCAGCAGGCAGCTTGCCCTCTCCAGCCCTGTGCGGTATCGGAGGCAGGGCAAATGTGACCCGAGCTGGGCGAAAGGAAGCCAGCGATGGTGAGCACTTCACAGGCTGGTGTGAGACGTTGTCCACATGCTTGTAGATGAAAGGTGTGTTGGTCTGTCTGTGCAGAAGGGAACTACCTCCACGTGGCACCTGAAATACCCTTTTAAGGCAGTTCTTCTTGCTTCTGCAGCCTGACCTTGCAGAGCTGCGCTTCTGTCCCTGTGAGGCCACTGAAGAGAGGGGTGCAGCCAGGAGGCCTTTCCTTGAGCTTCCACGATGCTCGGCTGGGGTGAGTGTCCTGAGGACACTGAGCTGGCGGAAAACTGCACCAACTAAACAGCAGGTCGATGACTCCCTGGAGCAAGGCAGGTAGGGCCTGGCAAGCCCAGCGCACCCGTCCAGGGAGAGGGGCAGGGAGTGGAGCTGTGAGGAGGGCAGAGGCACAGAGTTGTCCCAGCCTCGTGCCTGGCAGCATTTCATGTCAGCTGTCAGTGCTGGGGTAGGAACAAGACGTGTTGTGCACATGGGCAGGGCTGGTGCTTTGTGCCTGCACTCCAGGCTGCTCGTGGGGCTGAGGGCTCGCCCAAGCTCAGGACAGCAGCATGTTGGGCCCGTGAGTGTCTGCATGGAGTTTGGCATCTGCTTGTTGCTCCTCAGGGAAGTGGGGGCCGCTGCAGTGCAGCCCGAGGGGACAGTGAGCCTGGGTGGGGCCTGTGGAACCATGTTGCTCCCAAGAACATTGGGAGGCACCGAGTTTTCCACCCTGCTTTTGCGGTGCGAGCTGGGGTGCACAGAGCTGGCAGCTCTGCTGTACGGAGTCTCGCTGAGAAACTATAAATTTTGTATTAGGGCATAAAAACCAGCTGAGCTGAACAGCCCAATAGTCCTTGCAGCCCAGGATCCTGTCTCCACCAGAAGCTGAGGCCGGATGCCTTAAAGGAAGGCATAAAACTCCCATAATATCCATAATTGTGCAGTGCTGCCCTATGGGGGGAGATTTCCCCCGGAGCCCAGCTGGCTACCCTGCAGCAGAGGGATCAATAGCTGGTAGGGTTTTCATCCGGGCTTATGTCACTGCAGATGTTGTTCTCGTTCACATGAATGTCTGATCGTGGTGTGAAACTCCCCAACGCGGTTTGTTAAACAGCTCTGCGGATACCCCAGCAAGGGGCTGATGTTCTCAGGCAGGGTGACCGGTGTTCGGAACGGGTCTTAGGGGTGCCGAAAAGGAGCCCGACCCGCTTCCAACTCACCCTCTGTAGAGTGAAATACCCAGCTCAGCGGCTGTCTCTTCACTCATCTGCCTTTCCCCAGCCCCGAGCATGGGAGAAGCAAGGAAAGCAGCTACCCATGCAGGAGTGTCTGAGGTGTGTTTGCCTCGTAGCAAAACGAGAGAGGGGAGCGAAGGCAGGAGAGCAGGTCCCATCATGCAGAACGGGGAGGAGGTGACACAGCCTGCGATAATTGGACTATTAAATCTAGCAAAGGCACCAACACTAACACACTGTGGCTCAGAGAAACAAACTGCAGGAACAATAACTTGCCAATGCAGCAATAATAAATATCTGCAATGATTTTCTTTTTTTTTTTTTTGCTGTTGATCCACTGTTTAATCCTATTGTGCAGCTTCCAGGTCATATTGTCCTCAGACCTCTGCGCGAAGGCCAGATATGTTTGCAGAGAAGGGCAGATGTGACTGAGAGGAGGTGTTTGGCTCCGAGATCGCTTTGCAGTTTGTCTTGGATGTCCCCATTTGTTCCCTGTGCCTCCTTTCTGCCACTTCTTCCACTTCCAGAAGCATCTGCAGCAGCAAGAACCATCCTGGTCCTCGTGGCCCTTTCATCTGCCCCAGATTTCCCATTGAGACTCACTCACTAGCTCCAGGGAGCGCCAGAACCGCCTGAGACAAAATTGGCTTCAAATCCTGAGTGTTCACAAATGTGGCTCTAACTTTTTATTTCCTGGAGGTCTGGCAAGGAAGGTTTAATCCTTGAGCCACATTCTCAGACTTTTTCAACTGTGTGAGTTCAGAGTGCTGCTTTTTACAATAACAAAGGTGGATTTTTTGCATGCAAATGCAGGGCGCCAGGAGCTGGCGATTTAAGAACAACACCTTTTATTTATTTATTTTTCTTTCTGAGAACTTCGCAGTAAAGTGCAGACTGTTGGAGGTTTGGGGCTTCCACGGCCAACATCCAGCTGGACAATATCTCTTTATATTCTTAATTCACCAGCTCTAATCTCATGGAGTATTTCAGACCTCACTGGATTGTTGTTGGTGCCACAAAATTCAGGGGCAAAATTTGCCCAAGCTGCTTAGATCTGAGGTTGGCCTTGTGTGTGGAGGGCCCTGCCCAGGGTCAGACCCCAATCCTGGGTTGGGATGTGAATCCCGGTGCTTTTAGCCCGGGATTGAGGCCCTCCAGGGCTAGGACTGGGAGGAGGTCCAAGACTTTTGGTGTTCTTCCTGGCACTTCAACAGCATGACCTGCATCTTCTCACTAGGTGTAGTCCCTGTTTGCTGCTCCTGTGTTGAGACCTGGCAGCCAGCTGGGTCTTCCCCAGCACTTGTCTGAAGTCACCGCTTCTCCTGCACAGTCACCTTGGACAGGCTGGGTCTCCTCAGTAGTATCCTCAATGCAAGCTGAGCTGGTCATGAAAGGTTTATGACTCCCTGTAACTCATTCCCTTCCTGGTTTAGTAACCCCCTGCTTGCTCTTGCCCTTCTTCCTGTGGGGCGGCCGTAGGCTGCTGCCTCACGGTGTCGTCCTGTCCTCTGCAGGGGGTTTCTATTGCCCTGCTCTTTGGTGCGGCCGGCCTGTCCCCAGCACGCGTGTCCCAGCACCTGGAGTTCTAAGTGACAGATCAGCTGCAATGTGCAGTGGGCAGGAGCAGTGGCGTGGCAAAATTATTAATTCCTCATGTCATGCCTGCCTGGAATTATGTCATGATGCCTTATGGGGTAGGAAAGTGATTTAATCTGTGAGCAGAATTGCTGCCTTATCTCTCTTTTCTTCCCCATTCCCGAGATGAGAGAACTTGGTGGCCAGTAAGACCAGCCCTGGACTCAGCACCCTGTGGTGGGTGCAGGTCTCTGTGGGGACAGCTGCGTCCCTGACGCTTCCCTCTGGTTACACACCTGCTAGGAGCTATACTTAGCATGGAAAACTTTCTGGAAGAAAGCAAGCAGGGGAGAAGCAGGAAGGCTGTGGATTTGGCCTCCTCCTCGCCAGTGAGTCCTGAAGTTCCTAAATGCCTTTCAGGGATATCATCCAAAAATGACAGTCGGGTGAGAAGTGGGCAGCGTCTCCGGGCTTGCTGGCAGCGCTCAGAGACAGCCCCGACAAGTGACGGCTTCATAGCTCTTGGGTGCAGTGCCAGGAAGCCTAGCATGTTTGTCCTGACAGGCCCCAGGAGTCCGGACCATTCAGCGAGGGCCATATGGGAGCTGTGGTCGCTCCGGAGGGAGGCAGGAGCCGGGGGGCGGCGGCGGAGCCGTCACCAGTGCGAGACGTGGGGCTGTGCCGGCTGCCGCGTGTTGTGGATGGCACGGGCTGTTGCACCATCTCTAGCTCTTCCCGGTTGGAGCAGCCCCATGGCACTTGGCAAGCTGCCTGCCCATGCTCCAACCTGTCTGTGACACTTAGCAGCCACCCGTCTGTCTGGCTGCCTGGTCATCTGTCATCCCTGCTTGCATCCACCTAGCCCAAGAGCTCAGAGTCCTGTGTGCAGTGAGCGGAGGTGGGAATGCTCCTTTGGCGGCCGTGGGAGGTTGTGTCTGCAGGGACACAAAGGAAGAGCCCGATGGTAGGTCCCTGTGCTCTGATAACAGCTGAACGTGAGCTTCCCTTGTCTTGCTCCCAAGGTGAAGGGCAGCCTGTGTGAACTGGAAGTCCAGGACATTTAAGGTCAGTGAAATTGTGTGCTCCTCTCCATCTCCGGCCATAGGGATGCTCCCAGGGTGGCCACTGCTTCTCAGCTTGCCCAGGAAGCCCCAGGGTCAGACGTGAGTTGGACCTTTCTGACCACCAAACCTCTCCATGTCCCCATGTCTTCTTACCTCCGGTGGCTCCCTGGGGAGCTTGCACAGAGGCAGGCTGAACTGTGGTACCTTGCCTAGGGGAAGACAGCAGAGCTGGCTGGGTTAGGAGGCCATGTTTTCTTTTATATTCTCTTTCTTTAGCGAGTGTTGAGCTGCGTTTTCCCCACCCAAGACTCCTGTGTCACCTGCAAGGTGCAGTAGTGGCCACCTCTCTAGACTACCCCTTGTCTTCCAGTGATTCTCGTGCTCTAGGAGAAGCTCCCGAGCTCCTTCTCTGGTGACCCCTCTGCCCTGGCCTCCAGCGGGTGAGGAGTGAAACTCTATCCCTGCTCCGTAACTGCGGGAGGCTTGGAGTGAATGAGAGTCCAGCGGCTCCCGCGTGCCTCCGGAGCTGGTGACAGGTGGCACTGCCTCTCTGAAGGACACTGCTTTGCTTCCAGCTGCTCTTGGAGATGCCCTGCTCACATTTCGGTATTTATGGCCACCTGGGCTGTTGCTCAGCTGGGGGATTTGCTGTGCTGAGATGAAAAATGCTGCAGGAACTTCGGACTGCTCTGCGGCTAAACTAGATTGGCTTTTCTGGTCTCTGTAGCTCTCGGCTCTTCTCCTCTGCCCAGTGGCCCTTTCCTCTTAGCAAGTAGCTCTTGCTAAAGAAAACTGTTACATTGCACTTAGGGTCCACCAAGCACTGTGGGCTTCAGTAACGGGCTTTCCTGAATGCCGCTCTTACTCGGAGTTTCTCCAGCCCCAAGGGAAAAGTCTGGCAGTGAAGCAAGAAAAAAGGGAACTTGGCATCATCCTGAGGATATCCCAAGCATCTCCAACTGGTGGGGTAAATTCAAGCTAATCTAGCTTTTCCTGCATCAATAGTGTTATTATAACAGTGCTGCGAGGAGGGAGAGGAAGACTAACATTCCCATTTTGGTATTGAGGAAATGCAGCTCAAAACATCCTCAGGAAACCTCTCCTATGCCTTGCTCTTCACTCAGGAGCTCCCTCTCTACAGCAGTTACCAGTGGGGACAGCCTGTCTAGCTCTGCTCTTATCCCAGCTTTCGGCATCTATACAGGTGTGTAAAGTTAAAGGCAAGGGAGCTGCAGGCAACTGTTGGAGCCACCGGAAAGAGAAGGGAGCGCTGGTCTCCTCTCAGTGGGCGCTTGTGACTTCTTTCCCTCTGAAATGCAGACCAACTTGGAGGCCGTAGCAGTGGGACAATCCCTCTCCCATCTCCAGACTCTTCTCTGTGGCGTTAGGAAGGGATATGTGTAGAGAATCCTATCTATTTCTGCTCGTGAGTGGGAGAGACAGAAAGTCATTCCTAATCCCAGCTGGGGAGATGAATTGAACAAAACTGGTAAGCTTGGTATAAACGGATAACCATTATGTTACTTGCAGGCTGCTTAACCCCTCTTTATTTGTGCCATGGAGGCTTTCCTGCAACTGGAGGCACTGGCCAACGTAAATAGCTTCTGTCAATGTGCTTTATTGGACAACATCAAAGTAGAATCAATAGAGTATTAAAAAAAAAACAGGCTTACTAAGCCAGACCGAGTTATAAACAGATTTGAGTGCTGGGGAGGTCAGGTTTCAGCTGGTGTTCATGAAGATACAGGGGTTCTGCCGTGTCTGTGGGTGATTCATGGATTCATGGAAGATTGCAGGGGAGGAGAATCCCACAGTAGTGGTTTAAACACCGCAGCACCGAGAGGGGCTCATTGCGTGTCAGGTTTCTGCTATTGCAGATTTCTAGGGATGCTGTTTATACCAGCCACGTCCTCCGCTTCCAGTGAACGCAGATGAAAACCCGAGAAGGGTTCCTGCATTCTAAGTTTGCTGGAACTTGTTAATAATTTAAAATAATAAAGTCAGTCAAATTAGTTCACTCGCTGAAATTGAACTTATTTGCATTGGCTTGTCTGTTTTTGTGGAACAGATCTCTCCGCAGGCTTATGTTTGTGTAAGCTTTTTGTATGTGCTTGTGAGCGTTTGTGTGCATACGTAATTTCCTTCACCGGCTTATAGCTGAAAGAGGCTGAGCTGGATTTAGACATGGTACAAGAAAAATAATTTCTCCCTGCCCGTGAATATATTCAGTGGAAGTCCACCCCTAAGGGAAGCCAAATAGCTAAGATATAAATCCCTGGAAAAAAAAAAAAAAAAAGAAAAGGAGTTTGTAATGGAAATGCTCTCTTGTCTTAAATTATAGCTGGGCATATGTGAAGCTGAAATTCCTGCTGCAGCATCCAGACGGTGCCTCAAGCTGGCCGTGCGTTCCCAGAAATAAAGAGAAATCCCAGAGCCTACCTGCAGAATGACCTTTCTCCTAGCACGGGCTTGCAGCTCCAAAGCTTTTGTGCTGGAAGAGGCGAGGTAAGATACATGGAGTGACAGATTGCTGCTGACAGCAAAAGGCTCCTTTGCTGCATCGCTCTGCAGCCCCAGCGATACATCCAGGGGCTTGTTAGAGGAACAACAGCACCAGCCAATAACCACTTGGTCTAAGCCCTAGAGATTGAGCCTATGTCCCCCACTCTGCTTTCTAATCAACGAGTGTAGAGTGAATTCAGCTGCCGTGTTATTGCTCTCCCTGCATGTTCTCCCAGCAAAGATCTGCACCCGTGCATTTATCTGTGTGTGGTGCTATGCAAGGCTATAAATAACAATATTTGTGTGTGCGGACGTGTGCATATTTGTGTGTGTGTGTGTGTGTGTGTGTATGTATTAGGAGTGAGGCTGATTGCAGAGCAGTCCAGAAAATAGGAATCCTTTTGTGCAAATCATGCTTTTTTGGAGGAAAGGAGAGCCAGGAGACCGGGGGTGATAAATTGGCCCGGAACCGTGACAAAAATTTTTTAAAGGCAAAGCAATTTCAGGGAAAGGGTCTCCAAAAAAAGTCCAGTTTCGGGAGGGAGCTCAATTGAATTTCTGGTTCCTGGCTGCCGGCCAGAAGGGCCTCTTGTCACTTCTGTTTTCTTCCAACAAGGCAGAAGGCAGAATTGACAGCAGCCTTCCCGCCAGGCTGGGAGAGAGGCAGGGAAGCCAGATGCTTAAGCCTCCTTGCTCCCTCCTCCTCCTGCAGTCAGAGAACCAGGGAGTGAAGTTACTTTGCTTTTCCATCTCTGCTCCTCAGGATTCCGGATCTGGCCCTGCGAGGGTTGTATGGATTGAACTCATACCCATCAGTCTGCAAGGACAGTGCGTGTGTGCAAAGAGGTTCCTCTCTTCAGAGGAGGAGGAGTGTGAGTGTCACACCATAAAGTGTAATTATGTGTTTGAATACAACAGTGTGATTTGATTTGCGTATACTGAGTTTATGCAGAGAAACACGCCGATGGAAATGGACTGATATACGATCCCCTGCCTTGGAGGGAAACCTGGACAAATAGTTGCATAACAGGACTTCAGAACTTCCATTCTAGTACTTCTAAAGTCACTCTCAAAATATGCTAATTGTGTAATTACATATAGCTGCTTTTCATATAGGTGATATCTAAAATACTCTCCCAGTTCTTCTCCCAGGACAGGAACACAGTGTGCTCAGCCCCTCTCCTTTTTTCCTTGTACACAGTTATCATCTTTAGATAAAGAGAAAATGAGGAAGGTTTCAGTTGCTGTTCAGTTAGTGTTTATATACACATCATTTAACTAGATAATTTGCTGACTCTAAGCTTTCTGTGTAATCATATTGGCCGCCTTTTTAAACATTTTTAACTGCTAGTTAGAGCTATTAGGAGAATGGCCCTTTTCCTTAGACTTGAGGCAATAGCAAGGCAATGGGTTGTGCCATATAGTTTTTAGAGAGCTGGCCTTCTCCAGAGCAGTGGCTGGAGGCTTCATATCTGCCTTGTGCTTGCACATGTGTGTGTGTGTTGTGTGTATGCACACATAGAGACCTGTTTCCACCCCTGCGCTCCTGGTCCCCTCTGCCCTGGAGGGGAGGATCCTGATTTCCTCCTTGGTTGGCAGCCACTGCTGCTTGTGCCAAGTCAGGCAGGAATGAGTATCAGCCTAGGGCGAACCATGAGCATTTGTAGCCTGCAGCAAGGCAAAAAAGATTGCCCAGAACAGCCTTTGGAAATATTTTAATTACCCCCAGTGAACTGGCAATCAGCTAACTTGAGGTGAAGATCACAAGTGGAGACAAAGTCTAAGGGGAATTTTTATGCTTGGAGTCGAATTTCAGCAATGCTTTTTAAGCATTTCTAATTGGAATTGTTTAACAGTCATCACCAAACATTCCCAAATCAAAACACTTCTAATGAATACATTAAAAAAAATCACAGTTGTGCTGTCCTAGTGCCGTGTTATGAGATGGATGAATACAGGGCTTAAAAAGGAATATGGGTAACAGCCTAACCGGGGAGATCTCTCTGAACAGCTTTATAGTCAGAGAAAGTTTTTAATGGACTGTGATTCAAAAATGAATTTATTTGTTGTTTTCCCAACCTGCCAGTGAAAGAAGCCTTGTGTTTGCCAGAACGCTTTCAGGTCGTCATCTTTGCCAGCCAAAGCAGTCTCCTCTTGGAAGCAAACAAGAGCATGAGCTTAAACAACTGGTCTCAGAGTGGAGTGTAGCTACAGTCTTAGCCACAAGGAGAGGTGATTATTCCTCCCTGGTAATTGTTTCCCATAAGGAAATTATCACACACACAGAGGCACGCACCTTCCTTGGTTCTGTTGACATGCACTGCTAGAAAGACTTATTTCTGTAATAAGGCCTTTGCAGTGAAACTTAACAAAAATGAGGAGGGAAGTGTATTAATTATATATTTTGCAGTTAATGAAACATAATATTTAACAGAAATAATTGCAGGCATCTGCTTAGATGGCACTATTCATTTTCAGTAATAAATGGTTTGTGCTTCCCATTGTTGCACTGATCAGTTACAGAGACAAATCCTGCCTCGTGCCGAGCGCCTCTTCTCTCTTTGGGTTTGCAGGTGATGAAATGTTCTCGTGTTCAGCAGAAACAGAAGAGGCTGGAGCTAAGCTGCTGTCTTTATAGTAAAACTAGAGAGAAATCGGAATTCTTTGTTCACGTTTCACTGCCTGCTTTGAGGAAAACAGTGATGATGCGATCAAACATGAGCCTCAGGGTGAGTATAGCTGCCACCCACACCAGCTCTAGCAACACGCTGCAATCTGTATCTGATTCCTTCCAGTCTTGTCTATCCCTGGCAGCTCTGCTGCAGGCTCTGTTAGGCACAAGAGCCCTTTTCTACAGGACTCAGGTGTCTCACCCCTCTAACTGCTTCCAAGCATCCTGTGGCCTCTTCCATTTCTCCTGGAATGCCCTACAGGAGCACTTTTCACACTCACCTCAGCTGGATTTAAGCCATTTTCAAAATCTGACTATGGATATTTCTTGGCTATCCCTGTAGTGACTTGTCCCCAAGTGTCCCTTTAGGATCTGATACAAAGGGTGGCCAGGTGACTTCTCTTCCATTCTGACATTTATAGTGTATGAAAGTTTATGTTGCAGTAGCACTCGGGTATTTTTTCCTGTGTTGCTAGCACCTTCCAAGCAAGTTGGGTTCTGCTTCTGTAGGTGCCTGTCCCTGGTTAGCTTTCTGCCCCCTGAGGTAACTGCAGAGTCTGTGACACACACTTGAGTGATTATTTTTCCCTTCCACTTGTGGGAAGTATCTTGCAACGTTATGTGCTGGTCCACTGCAGCTGACTCATGCCACCTATTTCTGAAATGCAGCAAACCAGGTAAGAGGGGGAAAAAAAGAAAAATTAAACAGCATCCAGATCAATTTAGGACAGGAAGTAAAAGCAAAAGTTGGTTGAAACACTGTGGACAGACAAGCCCAACAGGCGCACAGATCCACTGAGCACTGTGTGACAGGGTGACATTCCTTCCTTCCTCCTTTTTTTTTTTTTTTTCTTCTCGTTTTAAACACTCTCAGTTCAGTTAGTGGGTTCTCCCTGTGGGGTTCACCACAAATAAGCTGTGACAGGTGAAGTCATTAGCTCTAATAGCCACGCACACCTCAAGATAACAGTCCTTTGTACACAAGAGGTTGTTGGGAACTTTTCAAGGAGGTGTTTATAGCCTGATGAAGGGGTGGGGGTTAGGTGCAGTCTCCTGTAGTGTCTTCATTAGCGAGCTGGAAGAGGGGGTAAGCAGCACATTAATAACATCTGGGGATGAGAGAACTAGGCAAGCAGCCTCGGGAGGTCAGTGGAGCTGGGCAGTACCTGCTCTGGGCTTTCACTGTGATTTCATGTTGGCCTGAATTTGTGAGCAAAGGCCTTGGGCTGTGTCGGGGCAGGTGGGTTTGGTATTTCAAGGGCATCTGTTAGGCTGTGGTGTTGACCACTTGCCTTCGAAGTCCAGGTTTTCTGCAGACGCATCTCGCAAGCATTGCAGAGCACGAGCAGCAGAGCGGGACGTCTGGATGGGTCTCGTGAGCGCGGGGAGCAGAGCGGGGGTGGGAGCGGCGTGTCTGCACTCGCGCGTGCAGATCTGCTGGCACCTCTCGGAGATACTGTCTTGCGGAAAGCTCTCGCAGTCTGTCAGGCAGCAGCCGTGGAAACTCCACTGTGACCCTGCAAGGCCCAGGCTCCCCAAGCCCCGTTCCCTGCCCTGGCTGCTGGAAATGCTTCCTCCCCGCGTGAACCTCCCCGGGAAGCCGCCCACAGCAGAAGGGCTCTGCTGTTTGGCAGGGAGAGCCCGGCCTCTGCTCTGCCCAATCCGCAGGCGCATTTTTGGGGTTGTGTGTTTACTAAAATCTTGGCTTTGCTGGTCTGCGGAGAATAAAAGTTGATTGTTCAGCAGCCAGAGATCGGCGTCTCCCTGCCTGGACGTGTAAATATCTTCGTACGGCCGTGCGGGGCCGTGGGGAAGGTCTGTGGCGCAGCAGCCTGCTCCCATTAGAAGCCTTGTCTCTGCTGTGGTAAACATGGCTCCTGTTACCTGTGAAAGCTCACTGAAGCTTTCCTGGCTTCTCCTATCCTTTACTTGGCTGCACTGGCTTCGGGGGCTCTTGATAGCTGGCTGGATTTATTTAATAATAAAACTTAAAGGGCTGGTTGTTTTGCAGATTGCTCCGTGCTGGGCGCTGGCTGCTTTGGAGGAGCCAGGTCAGGATGGGGTTAGCATGGGGGGAAGCTTGGCGAGAGCCTCAGCTCTGCCAACCCTCCTGCTCCTTCTGCTTCTCAGCCTGCTCCCAAGAACTCTTTCTCCTGAAGCAGCAGGAATGACTAACGTCCAGGCCTCGCTGCTTTGGTCTCTCTCAGCTTGTCTCTCAGGGACCGTGTGAAAGGGGATTCACAGCCCATGTTTCCAGATAGGACCAGGTGAGAGCCAAGGGAAGTCTGTATCACGGGAATGGAGCTTTTACCAGTTACTGCTTGTGTGCAGTCTCTGCTAGATGCCACAGCGTAGGGTTGCTGTCCCTCTGCTGCTCCATGAGTCCACGGCCAAGCGTGGCCACTCGGCATGTAAGGTGATAGGGAGAGGCTGGAGAGCTTATCCCATCCTTTGCGGAGAGGGCAGGGACATCCTCCCCGTATGGATTAGCAGTGTTGTCTGCTTATTAGAGTGGCTGGAAAGCAACTGCTGTCTGTCAGATGGTGGATTAGTAAGTCTTTTAAAGCAGAAGTCAGGGATCTGAGCTCTGGATCCCAACCTGAGGCATCTGCTGGTCCAGATCTGAGGGCAGCCAGCTCCTGGCTGGTGTAGGAGAGAGTTCCCCCACCCTACAACTTCACATGTGCTACTGACAAGCTTAATGGGACATTTGGCTGCTTTAGGAAACTTCAGTTTTACATCTAAAGTAACAAAACCTGCCTCCTGTTCCTCTCTTGCTCTTCTGACCTTGGTTTGCAGAGTGTTTGGGTGCATCTTAAAGACTTGAAGGATCAAGTGGCAGCTGCAGGTCAGTGCTTCCTATGGTTCCTTTTCTTCCTTCAGGAGGAAGTTTCTCCATTAACAGCATTTTGGCCAGTGGGACTGGTAATGTTGAGGTTGTGTTTTATACGACGGCAATGGAATGAAGAAAGAGGAGGCAAATGGGACCCCACAATAATGATGTTTATCATCTGTAATCATCACACTGTCTGTAACTGCACTTCTAGCTGGCTACTTTCAAGAACACAGAATTCAAGGAGAAGTCAGTGATTATTTAAAGGGATACCACCCAGCTACTCAACGCTGCAGTGGGGATTCTGCAGACTGCAAACACACCCATTTTGTTACATATGTAAAAAAAAGGGCATATGCAGTGTTGAATCCTCTCTTGTGTGTGCAAGCGTTAGAGGATGGTGTTTTTAGAGTGAGGTTGCTAGAGGAATAACAACTCGGCCTCTTCCTTAGTGATCCCTGGGATTTGGAAGGTATAATCGGAAGAGCCTCCAGCTGCCTGAGCTCGTCTGCATGGAGAGGATTATTCCAAGGGAGCTCTTTGATGTTTCCCTTGTGGCTATGTCTGCTCCTCCTTAGTTTCATGCCAGTCTGGAAACACATAACCCTGAAGAGAGACTTTAGGACTGGCTTCCCTGCTAGCAGAACTATCCTCCAGTCCACTGCGGCTTGATCTGAGGGTGCTGGGCAGAGATGTTGGGGTGAATTCACATGATCTTTGTTCAGAAAAGGCCCCTGAAGCAACAACAAGCCATGTTCTGCCTGTCCTTGCAGCTCAGGTCTCTGCTCTGTCTGCTAGTACCTGCTCTGTTAGGGAGAGCCAGGCTTTGGAGGAAGGCAGAAGAGCCAAAAGGAAGTCTTAGCCAAAAGGAGTACAATGAATTTTTGAGTTCAGCTGTTTGGTGGAAGGTCTTAGTCACCATCTGCTTGGAAGTGTAAGGCTTTAAGCTGGTAGTACAGGAAGAGTTAAAGGCAGATTTTGTGTTTGCGTAGTGGTGTTTGTTGGAAGCCTGTCAATAGTCTGTGACACTTGGTCTCTTGAGCAAAACATCTGAGACGCTGCTTGTTTGTTTTTTCCTGATGTTCAGGGTTATAAAGTGGCTTTCTAAGCTTGTTTTCCATGATGATGTCCAGAGGAGGATGGCAAATCTCTCCTTGTTGGGCTACAGGAGGCCAATCCTAAGGTGTCTGTGTGTAAGGGAGGGATATTTCTCGTCCTCTGGGGTCTGTCAGCGGGAGCTGGTGTTTCTCCTGCATACATTCCCCTCTGCCAAGAACTTTCCTTTAGCGGGGCTCAAATCTGGAAGGTTCTTTTAGAGCCAAACGTTGACGTAAATGAGATTTTACTAAAATACAAATGCAAACCAATCAGGATTTCACTCCAGCACTTCCATTTTCCTCCAGACTATTCTTTCCAGTGGCACCCACTCCACTCCTGCTGGCTTTTCTACACAACCAGAGTCAAGACAGGAGCTGTTCCCCCATATCCACAGGGCAGCCGCCGGGTCTTTTGTAGAGGTATCTCATGCGAGTGGCCCAAGGAGGAGCACTGCTCTCTGTGGTGTGCCTGGTCGCGAGAGTCCTGCTGTTTACTGTACAAGTGAGATCCTGCCTTCTGCTTCAGGGCCTCAATGATCCTAGAATTGCAGGATAATGTTGAGCTAAAGGAACCCCAGGGTCTTTACTCCAGCCTCCTTGTCCAACTAGCTTCACAGTTAGGTCCAGTTTGTGAGGGCCCTCTCCAGTCAAACCTTGGATATCTGCAAGGACAGGGATTCCAGAGCCCCTCTGGGCTCCCGTTCAGTGTTTAACCACCCTCAGCATGCAAAATGACTGTACAAGGTTTATTCCGGTGCTGAGCGCTCAGTAGTTGTGTGTAAAATCTTTTCCTGAATCCTTTCCCCTCTCTGGGTGCTGCAAAGCTACAGTGCAGGAGGTAGAAGGAGGCCAAAACACATCTCGCTGTTTGTTTAATTTGACAGCCTGCCCGTCCAAACTGAGCAGCCCTTGGAAAAGCCAGGCAAGCAGTGCATGCGTTTCTAGGCCTTGTTTCCATCTTAGGGCAAGCTTCCCCTTGCTGCTAGCTCCTGTACAGAGAAGGAGAGGCCCAGTAGTTCTCTGTGCTCACTGCTGGCCTGGGTAAAATATAGAGGAAAATAGTAGCCCTGTTTCTTGTGCCTGTCACCTGAATACTTTGAGTCATTCCCATTTTGTGCATTCTACTTTGCTCGTGGCTTTGGGGTTTGCTGGCGTTCAGCACAACTCCCAGGACTTGCTGCCTGGATTCTGCTTCCAAAGCAGATTTCTCTCTGCTGGGATGTTGGCCTGTGTTTCACACTGGCAAATACTCATGTTTTTAAAGAGATATTGGTATGGGACCAATTGTTTGCTAGGCTGGGGACAGAGTTGGGCTCTTGTGGGGTGGGGTGAACCCTTGACCTGTGGAATTGGAGGCTACTGCTTGCTGGAGCAGGCAATTTCTGGGGCAGAACCTCTGGATTTTCATACTTCCTCTTAACGGCTCTAAGAAAAGACCTAGAGGTTGTAGGACCTATATGGCCAGGACCCCGAAAGTCCCTCCCATGTTCTTTTCTGTGGAAATGGAACAGCAGAAGGAGATGCTAAATCAGTGGTGCGGATGGGGGAGCTCCTGTAGTGGACCCTTGGCATGAGAGCTATGGAGCGAAGCCTCAGGCCATCTGAAATGGCACAGACACAAAATGGGAAGGGGAGGCCGTTCCCAGGCAATTCCCTACCCCGTGTGAGAGCGCTGGAGGTGGATGGAAGAGCAGTGAAGTGATTCGTGCTCTGCTATGTTAACTGCTGTCAAACTTTCAGCAACGGAAGGATTTGAAGACAAGCAGGTAGCTTTGTGGGTGGGTTGATTTTTTTCCCCTTCTAGAAGCATGAATAAAACAAAGCACGACAGGGCTTCCTTGAAAATCTTGTGGGTGGACTGGTGCTATGAGCTGATAGGAGATGGGGGCTGATTCCTGGATGCTGAATGAAAGATGACAGATGGGAAAAGGCAAGGCCTCGAGCACTAATATAATCAAATTTCTTCTGAGAACACTGGGATTTTTTTTTTTCTCCTTAATCTGAAAGAGAAGGAGGATGGTGAGATTAACGGCATAATGGAAAGTGTAGGGGTAAGTCTGGTCAATGCTTTGTCTGTTCCTGAGAAACCTGTGTGAAGAAACTGTACCAGCTTCAAGAACAGGGGGAGGAATGGGCTTTGGGATGGCGTCTGTAGTCTGAGAGAGGATGGGCTGCATGGGACTCATCCTTCCTGCTCCTGCCTTCATCAGTGGTGCTGAACTCTTGTTTCAGAAGAGAAGGTGAAGAGCCAGCCCCGCTCCAGACCAGTAATGGCTCGACATCCCTACCTTTCCCCCCGTGTCTTCTCTCTTACACACTAATGAGTCTGAGCCTGCTTAGTTATGCCTTGAGCAATTGTGCTTTTAATTGTGCTCTGTGTCTTTGGCCATCTGTTGTGCTCTTTTTGGAATCTGTTTCAGTTCTGATACCCCCTTTGGGATGGAGGGACGACAAGTGCACGCAGTATCCAAGGTGTGAATGAGTCATAGATTTTTCTGTTCTGTTCTTTTTTTTCTTTCCAAATGATTCATTCTGCTTGATCTGTTTCTTGATGATTGCTGAGCGGTAAGCTGACATTTTTGTGGAACTGTCTATCACAGAGGGTGGCCTAATTGCTTTTTGTGGAAAAATGAGGGCCTACGGAGAAGAGCGGACATGGATAAAGTGATGTCTGTTAGGGAAATCCTGATTCATTCAAGACCAGATTGTTTGGACAGGGAATATCACAAGAGTCTGGAGAGAAGGTTACGGTAACTACCAGCACATTGGCAACTGGGGAAAAGGTCCAAGATGCCGTTCATGGTGTTAGAGTGTCACGTGTCAGGAAGGTGCTGCTGAAATTTGGTGACAAGAGTAAAAGAGCAAGCATGGCAGACCTCTTCTTTGAGCAAGGGTCCAAGGGAGAGGAAAATTAGGCCAGAAGAGGAAGGTGGAAAGGCTCCAGCTTGGGTAGAGAACATGAAGAGACACAAAATGAGCCAAGAGGGCTTGCTAGGAAGACAGAGCAACTGCAAGCTTGGGCAGAAGGTGCAGAGCAGCATCTCTGGGATGTTGCTGGCGTGTTAAACTTGTGGATCAGATGGTCCTGCTCACACAGGCCAGGCCATTCGTTACTGAAGGTTTGGATCCTAGAGGTCCTCAGTGTCTTCATGGAGGGATACTTTGCTTGCTGGCTCTTTCCCAGCTTTTTGACACCTTTCACATCCACCTTCCAGCCATGGGAAGGAATTGAGGTATTTGGTCTCATGGCTATCAGCCCAGCAAATTCATCTCATAGCTAAAAAACAGGAAATGCACCAGACTAAAATGACCAGGTCTAATTCCAATTGACAGGCGAAAAAAATCCATTGTCGTTAACTGATCCTGTTTAAAAGAGAGCACAGCTTCTTGAAGAGAAGGTTAAAACGAGGCACAGAAATAAAATTGCCTGGCTGAAATCAAGTGAGATCCATGGCAAACCTAGGGTTACCAATTTGTATAGCTGCTTTCTGTGGTGTTGTTTTCTTGAATAACATGAGAGAAACCCTAAATTGCTTTTGGAGCTAACAAATAAGTGATACCTGGGGAGCAGATATCCTTCTTCCTGGAGGGGTTTCAGACAATATCGTCTTCCCTCCAATGCCCTAGCTGAGTCCTTGGTCAGGTGCCTGTGCCCTGCTGAATCCCAACACCTCCAGGGCCACCTTGAGCAGGGAATTCTTCCAGGGCTGCCCGGGGACAACCGCAGCTCTGCCGAGTCCAGAGCTTCTTGTGCCCTTTTCTTCTCGCAGAAGGTGCCCTTCTCTGCAGGTCTAGGTGTTCTGGGGCCTGCTCCGTGCTAGTGAGGTTGTCTTGCTCTCTCTCCAGTGCACTGAGTTGCCAGGTGAGGGTCTCCAGCAGTGGTGCTAACTCCACACTGATGTGCAAGGCCTCTCTCTGTCATTCTTCTACTGCTGCTGTTTTCTAAAGCATGGGGCTCACCAAATTACTTAAGGGGCTCTCTCTGCTATTCCTGTATTCTGCAGACAGGCCTCTCTCCAGTATAAACCTGTACCTGCAGGTTTAGGTGCCAAGCATCAGTCATCCGAGAGGACTGTAAATGAGGTTCCTTCAAAAACTAGTTCTGTTTTGTTTAGGGCCATAATGGGGAAACTGCTGTGTTTCCATTAAATCCCCTTTGCATCAATCTGTAGTTCGGCTGTGGGAGAGAGGTGTTGAGATCCCCAAAGACCCCTAATTAATTGCTAACCCCACATTACTTATTGACAGTGCAGGGCCCTTCAGCACCACCTCTTTATGGCTAATTAGGGTGAAAGCCAAGCGGAGGCTGCATTTCTCTGGCGATCACTTAACCTTCCTTCTGGCTTTATTCCTTGCAGACACATCTTGGCATGGTGAGGGGAAGCCAAGGTTGAACATATGGCTTGTTGTGGAGCTCTGACCTTCCCAGAGTAGCAGTGTTCTGGGGTAAAGCCAGACGCCTGGAATTTCCATCTAGTGACACGCCAAAGTCTACCTGGAAAGCCACTGTGCTGTTTTGGGGAGCTGCAGGATGTGCTTCTGCAAGCCACACACGCGGTCTGGTGGGATCTTATCTATCAGTGAAGGAAAAGCACTGGTGGGATGAGGCACAGCAGTGGCACAGCTGTTCTGAATGTGAGAAGAGTTTTGCGGCTGGTTGCCTGGAGGAGACCTTGGATAAGCAGCACGTAACTGCTCCCAGTGCCTCGCCAAGGTCTGGGTGGGAAAAAGCCCTCCTTTGAAGAGGATTTCCCATCTACGAAGGGCTCCCCAGCTGCTGAGCCTCCTTTGTAGCCATGGCCTCGTGGCTGGGATTTGCCTTCCTGGAGACCTTGAAACCTCTTCATCCCCGCCGGTCCTGGTGGGGCTCGCTGCAGCCCGTCTCTGGCAGCACTGCTTCCTTCTTTCTGGAATCCACTTTGAAGAGAAGACATTTCCGCTCAGTTTTCTTTTTGCTCTGCTGCGACCTATTTACTTAACTTTCTGTTGCAGCTTTTTCCGACAGCCCTGGCTAAAGCACTGACCAAAGGCTCCCTGCGCTGGGGCACGTGGGCTGTTAGTCTCCCTGTGCTCGAGGTTAGGGGAGATGCTTCCTTCTCTTGCAGACTGGCAGCTCTCCCGAGCACATCTTTAGCCTCCTCGTTCCAGTTCAAAACCCCAGGCACTTGGGAGCACATTCAAGTCACGCACGTTCAAAGATGCTGCTTTGTTTGCTTTTAGTGACTGTCGACCCTGATGTGCTGAAGACAACTCACTTCACCCGGCTGCTTCACACGCTGTCCGGGAAGTGTCCGCAGTTTGTCCTGAGAAACCTGTGTCACCCGAGTTCCTCCTGTGCTCCCCAGCACAAGGGATTGTCAGGAGATGGGCTGGGAGCCGATGGGAGTCCTGGTGGCCTCTTGTCCTACCCCAAAATGGGCTTCTGCAGCTGAGGCCAGGCTGCTGCTTTGGAAACGCCTGGGGTTGTGACCCGGCATCGTGGAAGGATTCGGCAGAGAGAACTGCAGTGTGCTGGCGTGGCGGAAGGTGAGCACGATGGCTCTGCTCATCCTGTTCCCTCTGCTCTTACCCTAGCCATCTGCTACTGCAAAGGTGTCTTACAGGTGCTAAGAGCGGCTATTCGGGCTACACTGGAATATCACATACCTACTTCTTGACATAATTAGTTCTGTTTGGTGTTGGAATGATCAGAGGAATATCCAGTCTCTCTCCTACCTCCTGACTAAATAAGACCCCCAAATTGCTGTATTTCCCCTCCATGACAGGGAGCGTGATGCAGCTACCTGGAGCCAGGGGTTAATGTAGGCAAAATATATCACTGTTGGCTGTGATTTCCCAAGCATGTGGCGACCTAGAGACGTGGTACTGTGCTGGCCAGGAGGGGATATATGAGACCGCAGGAGAGCCTGGCTCCAGCATCGTGTCCTGCACTCAGCTTTCATGTGCGTGTGCCTGAGCTGCATGCAAAGAGCAGGCCTGGCTGTGGCAGAGTCCCGATCTGCACGCGGCTCTGGGGCTATAGCAATGCTGCATGAATTGTGGCTATAGCAACGTGGCATCTATGGGCAAGGGTCACTCTGGCCCCTGGGGCAGCAGGGTTTGTGTGAGGGCCAGAGAGTTTGTGTAAGGAGCAACCGTGACATGGCACAGAGCTGCATTAGGTACCAGGAGCAGCACTGGGACTAAACCTGGGCCACCCAATGACTCCACGCTGGGAGGTCACTTCCACTAAGGAAAGCAATGATCAAGTTTGCAGTAATCAGTAAGAAGAGACCAGAACTGGGCGGGAGATCTTGGAAGGGCACTGGAGATTGCTGGCAAAGGTAATGGAAGCCACATCTGACTTGTGCTGAAAGAGGGATGAGAGGAGGCTTATTTGGTCAGAAGACAAATCAGGTGGTTAGAGGCATCGCACTCATTCCTTATAACCAGAGCAACTGCAATCACTGCCACCAGTTCTCCCAGCAAGTCCATCCTGGGACCTGCAAGGCCATTCCCCAGCACATGGTCACAAGCTGCTGTGGTCCTTAGGCAGGACGGCAGCTCGCAGCTCCCTCCACGGCTCGCGGTGCTCATAGGACACGTGGCCGCTTTTCCGCAGCCGCCCATACCCAGCGCTTCCCTCCGCTCCTGGGCAGCAGCTGCTACATCCATTTGCTCAGCAGGTTTGTTCTTGCGTTCCCTAGAAGAAGAGGCCTTTCAGAAGAGGTGGAGAAGAGAGGAAAAATTGTTAGGGGATGGAAATGGAGGGAAATGGGAGGCAGAGGGAAGAGGCAGCAAATGACTGAAGGAATTAGAGCTGGAGCGAGGAGAGGACTGTGTGTCCCCAGTCACTCTGAGCACTCAGCAGATCCTGTGGCGTGTCTGCTTTATTACTGACAGAGTTCTCCCTTCTGTCGGCTTGTTTCCTAATTGCTGGTCTTGTAAACTGCTTGATTTATGGCTCTGTTCATCAGTTCTGGCCCTCGGGTATAACATACTTTTCCTTCCAGACTGGGAAGTGAATAACGAATTAACAGCCCACCTTAGGTTCAATAAGAAGCTGAGCGTTCAGGGATCTTTACTGCAACGCGTGTGCCAAATCTCAGTGCTTAATTTTTATTTCTCATTCATGGAGGGTATTCAGTGACTCCTTCCCCAGGGCAGCAGCTGCATTGTGGATGCTTGGTGCCTTTGAAGTGCCTCACAAGAGAAGCCACCAAGGAATGGATTCGCTGTTGGTTTGCTTGGGGAACTCAATCTGTTTCCGTGCAGCTTGCTCGGAAGCTAATACCGTGTGCCGTACGTGTTTGTCTCATACAAACTTCCTTTCAGAACAGTCGAGGGATGGAGATGAAGGCAGAGAACAAACAGTCCTGCTGAGCCAGAGCCATGACCCCTGATGTGCAAGGAGCTGTCGAGCCAGCCCCTGGCTGTTGTCTCAATGTTCAGCTCTAAGAAGAGCTTCCACCTAGGCCTGCAGAGGCAGCTCAGCGTAACTTCAGTCTGCTCTCGAGTGCAGTGGTACCTCTGCCCCTGTGGATCCGTGTGTGGCACCACGACTGGGAGCAATTTGGTGCCTTCTGCACAACTTCGTTCCACATGGCTACATGGCTGTATGGCAGGGCACATCCCTGGCATGTGTCGTGGGGCAGACGCGCCCTTCGGGCTGCGGAGGTGAGTGCACGTCATGTAAATGTGCTGTGCTGACAAAGTGAGCCTGGCGTGGGGGAACTTTGGAGGGGAATGGCGCAGGGCACCAGAGAGCGCAGCCTAAGCCTTGCCAGGTGAGAGTAGGAGAGGGAGGTGTGTGAGGAGACAGCGGATCTGGGAGTGCAGAGCATGAATGCGGAGCTGCAGACCCCCCCAGCTCGCATGCTCTGGCTTTAGTCATCTGCTTCCTTGTGCCATATAGTCCAGAATCCAAAAGCACTAGGAAGGGAGATCAAAACAGCCTCTTGCTTACATTTCACACGTCCTATCACTTAGAGCATTAACTGCTAATTACTCGACTGATCTGAATACATGTTCAAAGTCCAGGTGTTATTGCTTACTGATAAAAAGGCTTGAAGCTGCCTGTGGTTCTGCGTGAGAGCGTGCTCTCCCCCATGCAGAATCTCCCTTGTGTTTCCTACATCGCGTGGCAGGCAAAATGGTTCAGAGGCAGGACATGCAGGAGGTTTGAGGTTCAAGGTCCTGGCAGTATGCTGATCGCCCAGCTGAGGCTGTGAGTTAGCAGCAGAGATCAAAGGAGCAATAGTCTGGGATGTGTGTTCAGCATGAGCAGAGAAGATGCCTCCCCCCATCCTGGGCAAAGACCGGGGTAGTTTCTAGGCCTGGGACCAACTCACTTCCTCTCTGGATACTGCAATGGGGACCCATTATAACACAGAGAGCTTCTCTTTGGACCTATTCCTGCTGCTCACTGTGCACAAGGGGCTTTAAATGGGATCCGTGTGAAATATTGTTCTTTAAACTCTCTCTTCACATGGCACGATCCTCTCCGTCCCCTCTGACCTGTTCCTGGCTGGCTGGTACTGATCTAAGCACCGCAGCATTGAATCAGCTTCCAGGCAGCTGAACAGGAGCTGCTCCAAAGACGGTGCCTTTCCCTCCCTCATGCCCGTGAGCAGGAATTAGCTCAAGCAGGTCGTGGCAGCGGAGCCAGTAATGACTCTATCAGTGAATGTAGTTCTCGTTGCCTGGATGCAGGTAAAAAAAAACTACTAGGAGGAAGGGAAGATCTTAACGGCTGAAGATAGAATCAGATGAGCATCTGTTCTATCTTTAGAATCTTTTTTCTTTTTTTTAAAAAAAAGTCATGTATTTCAGCTGAAGCTTCCTGCCCCTCTGCTCTCAGCTCTCCTCCTGCAGTTCAGGTGAGTAACCCCGGTCATGCTGCTGCTCCGCGAGCGCACAGAGCGAAGCGGCTTCGTGTGAACCCCGCTGTCAAGCACATCTTGTTCTGAACATAACGAGCCCGGGGGTCTGACCTCGCACAGGACTCGGCGTCGCAGTGCTGGGTCCGGAGGCCACAAGTGTCCACCCCGTGATGGTCCCCGTCACGGCCTGTGCACGCCCAGGACACAGAGCAGGCTGCACAGATCGTTGTGGTGGCTCTTTGGCACAGCAAAGCACCGCACAGGTTGTGAGCTCCTTCTCTGAGTTGTCTCCAGGCTCTTGCACACTTCGGAGCTTCCTGGATGAGTTTCTTGCACTGGAGGTTGAGCTCAACCTTGGGGGCTCAGTACAAGACAGCCCTAAAGGGTGCAAGGTGAATCCCTCTATAGGTGGCCTTATTAGCTAAGGCACGCTGAGGTCTGGCCTGGGGATGCCCATGAGGAGCAAGATGGGCAGTCGCTCTGCAAACCTCTGGGGCTATAAGATGTGGAATGTGAGAAGGAGCCATTTTAGGCCTCTTTTATCTTACAGCTGTAGCCAAGCAAGGCCTTGTGCCTGGTCTGCACAGAGGGCACAGACACCACCCCCTGAGGGCTGAGGAGACAGAAGCCAACATTTTTCCATGTTTTGAGTGTAAAGGAAGCTCATTCTGACTGCGCTGGAGTAGCGCTGCTTTCACAAGTTGTGACCTCCAGGAGCACGAGGGTGACAAGCTGCGAGGAGCGGTCATGGCACGGTGTGAGCTGTGACTGCTCTGCCCGTTTGCCCTTCTCCTTCCCTGCGGGACTGCTCGGAAGCTGTGAGGAAAAGCCAGTGGCAGCCCCCACAAACATTATGTTGCCTTCCAGATCTGTCCTGCTCTCCATTGCAGCTTCCAACTCGCTTGAGTCAAGGACGTGCATTAACTCAGTGTCCTTCTCTGCCCTGCATCAGCTCTGCTCCGGCTCGCCTGCCTGATGGAGATGTGCTCTGCTTAGCCAGCCAGCTGGGATAACGCAGGGCCATGGGCGCTCTGGCTTGAGGTTTCTCGGTGAGAGAAATACTCACGTGTTCTCAGTTGCGCTGCGGAGCCGCGTGCCCCCGATGCCGGGAACGTGGCGCTGCCGGCGTGGGAGCGCTGCCCTTGCTGCCAGCCAGGCCACGGAGCAAGGTGGACAGTGTCTCCCGGAGCCGGCCCGGAGCGCGGCCTCCTGCTTTCCCATCCAAGGCTCGGTCCCTCAAGGCAACCTCAAGTTCTGGTAAGGCACAGGGGAAGGGGAGGGGGCTTTTTCCTCTCCTTGTTTAGGTAATGGGGAGAAGAAAAGGCTTTGCCAGGTCTGCTAAGGAAGTTGTTGTTTAGCTGAGGGCTTGTGTGTTGTTTTGGGGAAGAGGATTTTGTTTGCCTTTGGCCTGGAGATGGGGAAAGAGCAGTTCATTTTAATTAGTTCTTGTTTCTTTACCTTGGCTTCAGTTAGAGAATAAATTTCTGAAGGGAGAATTTAAAAAAAAAAAAAAAAAAAGTGGGAGAGAGGAGGCCAAAGCAGAGCCCAGGTTGGGGCTGGGATTTGGGATCTGGACTTCCCATTTTTTCCCTGACCAAGGAAAGCTTTCACTGTAGAGACATAGGATTCTCCTTGTTGCTTTCTCTGTCTTGCTGGTGTCTGCAGTGGCGTTCGGGGGAAGTCTGTGTGGTTGTGGTGGGGTGGGTGGCGGTACAGAGATGAGCTGCATGTCTCATGGCCTGTCTGGCTGTACAGACTCACCCAGGAAGCAGAGGCTCTGACCATCTGAAATCTCTTGGAAAGCAGGATAGTTAAGGTAGGACCTGCTCTCTGGCCACGGCAGGTGGGAGCGGTGCTGTGTGGAGTGCTCCTGCAGGGCTGTCCTGAGAGGGCCCGTTCCTAAATCCACCTCCGCCTCATTTCTCAGCTGACCTGGACCTGAGAAGGCAACGCCCAGAGATCTTTTCCTTTGGTTCTGCTGCCCTCGAGTTGCATCAGATGCTCCCAGAGCGGGGAAGCAGGCGGCCTGCTGAACATATGGAAACGAGGTGTCGTATGGTTATTGCTGTGAGCGTATTTAGGCACCTGGTGCTGCGACTTTAGTGAGAATTAGACATTAAACAGGAGCTGTGGGAGAAAACATTTACGTGAACCTGGCCTTAGTACCTTCCTGCTGGGGTGCTTGCCTGCCTGTGAGCACTGCTGTTGGGGCTGCCAAAGAGACCTTGGAAAGGGACGTTCAGGGAGTAAAATCAAAGTGAGGAGAGAAATGGCACTGAGGAGCTGAACCCAGGCCAGATGTCTTCCTTCATATCCATGCTCTTTTGTATCCGTTTTCCTCTTCATTCCCTACCTCTGTGGCACAGCCCTATGGAGAAGGTAGTGGGAGGAGGGTTCCCCTCTCTGTTCTCCCCCTCTTGTCTGCGGATTTCGGCTGCTGGGGAAGGAGAGGCCCCGGCCCTTTCAAGTCTCTCTGTGTCACCACTTCTTTATGAACGGGAAGGTGACAGTTGTGACAACAGCTGGAGAGCAGGGACAAGCAGCTGGGGTGTAGGAAGCTATAGGTCAGGGCAGGGGTTGCTTTTGTCCAGGTCAGAAGGGAGGGAGACCTGCTGGTGCAAAGCGAGTTAAAACCCTCTCCATGAAAGCGCTCCCGGCCGCCCGGGGCTCTGCAGACGGCGTGTTCAGTCTGCAGCACTTGCTGGCAGCCGGTTGCCCTCGGAGCTGAGCTCGGTGCCTTCTGCCTCTATTCTCTCCGAGGGCACCTCCCTGCTGCTCTGGGCTGCGTGAGCTCGGGGTCACTCCCGCTCCGAGCCTTTTCCCGCCCCCCTTCCCTTTCCGGCTCCTTAAACAACAAAGGTGTGGAGGGGATTTATACCTCTGCCTGGTAACAAGGCAGAGCAGTGAGGCGCTGTCATGGTTTTGTGAGGGCTCCATAGATTTTTATGGCTCTTCAGTCCTTGGGTTCCCAACCTTCCTTTGGCTTGTAAATTGCCCACAAAATGCAGACACAGCTCCTATTCTGTGAGATCCTTTGATGATTTTATTTATATCTCTTGCTTTGTCTTGTCTTTTATTACAGGGAGACTGCAATTAATTATTATCCCATCAGCTTCTCTTTAGGCTGACAGTACAATGCAGCGCACAGTGTCCAGCCTTGCCCTGCCTCTGTGCGCGCGCGGGCAGCTATTCTCGACACGAACAAAAGCGCTGGCAGTTTGGGAAGGGGACGTGCTGCTAAGGGGTGGCCTGGGAGACGTCAGCAGCACCCGCTCCGTGAGGCAGCGCTGTGGTTGTAGTGACCTGGCATCCCAATGCAGTTGTCACGCTCCTCATTTTATCCCACCGTCCAAAGTGATTTTTATATCGTCACTCTTCAAGCGGGTATAGATCCTTGGTGAGAGTAGAGGCAGGGCTCTTGTGTACTTTTCCAGCATCTCAGACCAGATTATTTCATGTCTTGCCCCTTGTGAAATTGAAGTGACACCTCTAAGAGAGAGAAAACAGGCCCTGCTTGGTCAGTGTGAGCAAAGCCTCGGTGGGAATACAAGAGATGCACAAAGAGAATCTGAAATAGCACCAGCACCATCAGAAATCCTGGGGATGCTGCCCCTGGGATACAGCTGGAGGAATTGGGACTCTCTGGTCCTGAGACAGCTTGGAGGACAGCTGGTGATGCTCTGGCAGAGGGAGGGAATAAGCAGTTCTTCACCCCCAAGGTAGTAGGAGGGCAAGAACTTAGAACAGGGGAGATTCAGGCTAGACGTGGGGAAAGTGGTAAGAACAGTAATGTGAGGAGCAGTTTTCCTGGGAGAGTGTCCAGTGCTGATGCTTGTTAGGAGCAGTTTGGGATATGTGCCTGTTAGGAAGGAGTCGACCCCACCTTTCCATAAGCAGATAGACAAGATGACTTCTCAAGGGTGCAGCCCAGTTTTCCATGTCTCCTCACTGTGCTCTTCTGAGGACAAGTTTTCTTCGATGCTCTCTGTGCCAAGCAGCTTCTGCTTGGTTTGTTCTCTAGGTGCAGGCCCTGCTCAAAAAGAGCACTTCCAGGCACAACCCCTTGGGGGTAATTATAACTGAAGGCCTTGAAAACAGTTGTGTTTTAGACAGGGAAATGTGTGACGGTGACTCCACAATCCATTTCTTGTCCGATCTTTAACACTGGTGTCTGCACAGGGAATGCAGAGGCACCGTAGCTGAGCAGCGCTGGGGATGCAGTCCAGATGTTTCCACAACATTCACGGCTTGGTGAGTGGGAGCTGTTTGTGAACCGAGTGCCTCTTCACTTTGCATCTGCTAATTTCTCTCATTGTCTCAGCTATTTACATCTGATCTCAGTCTTCGGCTGCGTGACCGTTGGTCAGACCTCCTCACTAGTGACAACGGTGCAGAGCCTGCAAAATATTCCCAAGAAGGGGATATTCCTGAAGCTGTCAATGCAGTCCTAAACCAGCATCCTCTCCTCATGTCCCTGGCAGGATCCATGCGCAGGTGGAAGCCGCGGTGCGGCCGCGGTTGTGGGTACAGTGCTCCAAGTTCAGAGGTGTTTCTCGCTCCTGTTCTGCACCCATGACATGTGCTCACTAGCCCGCGTTGCTACCGGCCATGGACTGCACCGAGTTCTTGTAGTCCAAGCTGCTGTAGCTCTGGGGCTCCGTGGGGAGGAAAGGGCAGGTCTGGACGGGCAGGACAGGCCGACTGAGCTGCCTCTGCCATCGTGAGTGCCAGGATGGAAGCGCCAGCAGCGGCAGGGCTGGGATGCTGAGCTGCGTACACGGAGCCCGGCTCATGGCCGGCCCCGTGCCGGCCTGTCGGAGGGAGCGCATGGCTCTGCTCGCTGTGTAACCCTGCTCCGCCTTCGTCCCTTTGGGGCTCTCCGTCCTGCGCCTAGAGATGCGGCTGCAGGTGAGAGAAGTAAGTCAGTGCCTGATTCCTGGTTTTCCATTGAAAAATTCTGATAGGGTGATCAAGTGAGTTCCTCCTCCTCCTCCATCCCGGCTGCATCCCAGATAGGTTTCTGCTGAATCTGTGATTACTGTGAGAAAATTGCAGCTAAATTCTGCCAGCTCTGAAGCGTGAACTGTGGGGGCTGGTCTTTACGTCAGACGTGTAATTACCTGTCTGCAAAACTATGAAAATGTACAAGGAAAAAGAGAGGGAAAAGCAAGATCACTGTCTAGTGAGAGAAAACCTATCATTTCCCTCGCCCCCCACTCCTTTTATTTTGTTTTTCTCAATTCACAGCTGTACATAACCGTGCTTAATCCAGCCAAGAAGCTGCTTAAAAATCAGACTGTCTGATAAGCTATTATGTGGTAGCTCCTGCCGTATGAGAATGTAATACTTAGTATCTGAAATCCCTAGAAAACCCTGAAATCTGCAAAAAATTGCAGGAAAGTCTGTTAGAAGGGACGCCTTTTTGTGTTAAATGAATACCGACTTGTGATCAGAATGACAGTACTATTTGTTAAATGCAAGTTACTTAAATAATTCATTTTTCTCACTAATTATACAGTACGTGGTTAGTTTCAATGATCACATGTAATTAGAGGGGAGCAGTCTCTGCAGCACTGTCATGGCTTTGATGGTGCTGATCGAGAAGAGACGAAGATTTCCTTGTAGCCTACAGGTTATGCCCTAATTAAGGGGTTTACATGGAGTGTCATGTATATCCTCTGCTTGGAGACAGAGCGTGAACATACTTGGTATCTCCTGGTTTCCTAGAGGTCCCTGGATTTGACTAAGGTCTCAAGTTCCCAAAGCCTCCGCTTAATTAATACGTGCTGAGAACCTTTCCAAGTCAGTGATGCCTGAGTTTGTCCTTGGGCTTTAGTCGCACGGTTGAGCGTTTTGCTGGATCAAGGCCGCTGTCTTGCTAGGGATAAAGCCTAACTGGGACCTGCTCTTCCCCAGGGATACATCCCCTCTCTTTCATTAGCTGATCCAACACTGCAGGAGCACCGGTGTGAAGCACAAGTGGCCTCAGTGACTGTCACAGTTAACTTCATTTAATTTTAAACACAGTAGGCAAATCCCTAAGTGCTTCCAAAGTTCTTTCCCCAAGAAACTAAATGAAAGTATGTGCAGGAGGAAAAAATACATAATCTCTGGCTGTACTATTTTCCGATGCCAGCCAGTGGGAAGCCATACAGATGATTGCTGTGCAGTGGAAGGGGCTTGGTTTTCTGTGCTTGCTTTAATGACTGGCCCTTTGTTTTGCCTTTTAACTGTGACCATTTAATAACCACTTGACTCACCTTGCCCTCAGCAGGATGTTGCGTTTAAGAACACAGTCCAAATTAAAAATGTAATTTAATGATTCAGTTGGTACCAGACAGATTACCCAACAGCCTGCCTGCAGAGCAGACCTTCCTAAGCATTCTGCTATAGCAGAGCGCTTCCCTCGGCAAAAAAACACTTCCAGGCAGCATGCATTGAACTCCCAAGCCATCTCATCTGCAGTCTCGAAATTCTGCCTGTGGAAGCGCTGCAGAATGTTTAGCCAGCAGCAAACTGAGAGAAAATTCCCTGCTTTAACAAAAGTAAAGTGGTTCTCACCTTTGCCGGTGAAGCAGGCTGAGCTAAGTTTGCATAGAGCGTGTTGGGAAGGACGTGGGCTGGTCCCTGAAGAGCTGGGGGGTTAAACACGCACGTCACCCTGGAGGTGGGAGTGGAAGCGGGGTGCAGGGGCAAGGGAGTTCCTCAGGTGGCACCGTGGCACAGGCGGTGACATCGCCCAGGCCGCCCCAGCAGTGTCATGTCCCCTGCACCAACTGGAATCCTTTGGGTGCTTTGGTTGTTACGTGTGATTTTCACCGCTCGGATATGGGCAGAGTCTGAACAGAAGGGTGTTATTATCTATGAGGCCTCGTCACGGGTAAAGAAACTGTAAGAAGTGACTTTTTTTATACCCAGGAAGATCGAAGAGATCTCCTGGAGGTAGCTCAGGGCGGATGGATTTGAGAGCAAGAGGAGGGAACACGTAGATCGAATGGGTCAGGGGACCCCAGTTCTCTCTGCACTTCATCTGAGTTCCTGCAAGGTGCCAGAGAAATAAGCCCTGAAAAAGTGCCCTGCTTGAGCCCAGCAAGAGGCTGCTCCGTGGCAGTGACGTCTGCCATGGTCACACGCAGACTGTGCAGCGAGAGAAGGGGAGGTTTCGCTCGGAGAGAAGATTCTTGCTTGCCCCGAGGAAAGAACAGCAGGTCTTTCTGCCCGGTCCTCATAAACAAATTCATTGGACCCGACTCTCCCTTCAGGCAGGGATAGGACCAGAAATAATGAATTTGAATTGCAGTGGGGAAAAAAAATAGGTTAGATATTAGGAAATTCTCCTTGCAATGAGGAGAGTTTGGCTGTACAATAGCTTGCCCAGGAAGGGCATTGCTAAGGACAGGTTAGAGAAATGTCTGTCAATAGATACATAAATAGAGCTGATCCTGCCTAGGTCATTTCTTCTCTGGAAACTTATTCTAAATAGCTGCAAATCCGAGGCCTGAGCTTTCCAGTTGCTTCAAGGCCATATGTTTTCTGGATGGGAGCAGGCAAAATGTTACACTGAGGCAAAAGCCCATCTGTCTGAGCCCCTCTCACTGTACCCTCTGGCCCTCCCTTAATCTGGCCCATTCCCAAAATAATGTGAATATATGTACACTCCATCACAACACAAATAGTAACAAGAGGCAAAGACACAAGGCTAATATGGTCCTTAATAAATCTTTTTGTTAGCCTTCATTTGCAGCTAGGTTGCTGTTGGTTTTTTTTGAATAAAAGAATAAAATAGGAGTGAGTCAGCATGAGTATGTTGCAGGTAAATCATGTCTGGCTAATTTGATCACTTATGCTAATGAAATAACTATCAGTCTAGGTAGCATAGATCTATCTGGTTTTCCAGAAGATTGTAACAAAATTTTGCATGATGGATTATAGTGCAAACTCCCTAAATGTAGGTTAAAGTAATCCATTATGGAAAAGAATGAAATACTGGCAAGAAGGCAGAGTCGTGGCGTGGAGTTAGAGGTGAGTGGCAGTGAAGAAGAGGGGTCTTGCAGGATGCTCTTTGGAGACTCTTTGGTAATGTACAACAACGCCACAGTGTCCAGCATCACGACATCTGCAGATGACACAGAGCTAAAGGGAGCAGAGAAGACTTAGAGGTCTTTCTTTGAGGAGCAATTGCTTTGGGGCAATATAATCCTACCAAATCGTGTAAATGGACTCAAAAAGTACTGTATGATCCTGGCCAGACCCAAAACCTTCTTTGACCAATACAGGACCTTCAGTGGAGCACTGGAGGTACAAACTGCTCAGTCTTTTCAGTGGAGATGGGGAGGAGTGCGTGATAAGGTGTCATGTAGATGGGGGGAAGAGCGGAGTGAGCAGCAGGAGAAGAGAACCAGCAGATTTTTCCTTCATTTTTCATTTAGCAAGTCCCTAAGTGAGTGAGTCACCATGAACATTTACACAGCAGAGTTTGATAGAAAAGTACTGGTGGTGGCTGCCCTGTTTTATTGTAGTATACAAAATATGTTCTTATTATGTTCTTCTTATATGTTCTCTTTGTAGCTTACGTAGCAATCCTTTCTGCAGGAAGAGCAAGGGCGAAGCTGCTCCTGGTTACCTGGAGTGCCTGTGGAAGGAGGGAAACTGGAGAGGAGCAAACCTTCTTGTTGCAGTGCAAATGTGTTTGTGCACAGAGGTAAGCGTGAACAGATACTACGCTTTTAGTTCCTCCCTCATTATAATGCAGAGAATGCTGAAAGTAGCCATTCCTCGGGCATTTTTAGCTTTCTAAGTGCTGTTTGCATCACAGCCATCTTCTGAGCTGCACATCCATCTAGGTCTCTGATTTTAGGTGCTCCTCATTACCCAACCTCTAGGCAATATCTTGCCAGTCTAGGCAAGAAAATCATTTCCCTTTTCTCAGGAGGCAGCACTGTTCCCATCAAGTGCGAGACAGCTGAGCTGTCCAGCAGACAAAACTCAGTGCTTTCCAGTCATTTCTGCCTATTTTTAAGAATAACGTGCTGTGCTACTCCAGTGACAGTGTTACGTGCACGCTTCTTTCTGCTACCCTGTGAACAAATGTTCAGTCTTTGGAAGACGTACTAAAACTAGCAGTTGATCTGTCACATGAAATTCTGAGTAGAAGGAACAGTGGAAACAGCAGGAGAGTATTTTTCTGATCTATTTTGGTCCCTGACTAAAATCAGCTTCTTGAGCAACATTCATTTCTGGGAGCAGAACGATGCTTCTGGATTAGGATTTCTGCAATAGGAGTGGCCGTTTGGGGTAGCGGAGCACGTGTGTTTCAGAGTTAGTGTAAGGGTGACCAATCATCTTTACAATATATGCAGATGCCATGTTCCTGATTTCTCTTACACAGAGAAGATATCCTAGAAGTCTTCAAACATCTGTTATCATTAATAGAACAAATAAAAGATAGAATCAAACACGGATATATCAAAGATAGGACCAAAGAAGAAATACGAAATCCCAGCGTATTAGGCATAACTCATTCTCATTGACAGTTCAAAATTAACCATAGCAGGAGACTTTAATGATACCATTGTTTAGGGAAATTGGACATGACACCAGCCAGTTGCCTTTTCTTTCGCTTGGTTAGGATTCCCTGTTGTTTGACACTCATTAGGAACTGCAGTAACCTGCTTTAAGGGCAGTCAAATTAAGATTCCTTCCTTCTATACAAGATTACTCATCACACCACAGCTACCTGGTAATTGGAAAATAACTAGTGAATTAGTACGTCTTACAGAAGCTGTCATCTGAGCATTTCAGGTAGCATAACCAGAAATGATGTTACAAAGAATTCAGCTGTATACACAACAGGTAAGAAAAAGCTGTAACAAAAAGTTAATGCGTCAATAACTCTTACTAGATGCAGAAATAATTATTAATGCTTAATGATACTGGCATGATATTAATCGTTGGTGATATCTCCACGGGGATTTGCCTGCCTTTCTGATCCTTTCAGTGTCTTCAGCATGAGGACACACGAGTTCCTACCTGAAACTGGTGCCCTGCTTCTCCTTATTCAGGGCAGCAGCCCACAGAGGGCCTCCAGTGACGTGTGGAAACATCCAGCCTTCTCGTGCGCTTCTCCGCTGGGTCTCCCGAGCCTCTGAGCTGCTCTGGCTCTCAAGGAGGAGCCCAGCCCGTGCACAAGCAGCTGTTGCTGAAGCCTTTCAAGATTGGAGTCAGCTCTCAGAAGTTCATGACAAACTGCAGCGTATTGACACTGGATGTGATGTTGCTTTCTGGAGGTGACCCTGTGGTGAGAACAGTGGACATGGCAAGTTCTCCGCTCTTTCAGGTGAGGGAAGTTTCTGCTTTGTCAGTTGAAGAGAGAGGGTGCTTCGTGTGAAGCTTAAACGTTACAAGGTTATCAATGCCAAGTTATAGCAAACGCAGTGTTGTGACTGGACCAGGTAAGGGGCTGCTCTGCTCTCTGTGTCTTGGGGATTTGCTTGGGAAAGCTTTTATCTGGCCCAGGGCCTGGACACCCAACAGCAGCTGCAACATGGCAGGTGAGATTCTGGAGCTCATCTTTTCCATCAGCCCATCTGAAAGGGATCCAGTTCTACAGTGTGGACCTCAGTGGAGGAAAGGGAGATGGTCAGGAAGGACTCCAGAAGGGCTGTTCTGCGCCAGAACAGAACACAAATGTCAATAGAGCTGTCAAAGTCTGCAGTAAGCCATCCACCCGGCTACACCTTCCCAGAAATGGCTAACAGAGTTGATCCGAACGTGCACAGCCTGTTTTTTTTATTATTATTATTTTAAAAACATACTCAGTCTGCAATGTTTTTGTTCTAGGGAAGCAATACTGCGCATTCAGGAAGTTGCTCGTTTTGCGATTAGCATCACCACAGCCCCAGAGGGAGGGCATGGAACTGGCTGGATCTGCCGAGAGTTTGCGCCTGATGCTCAGCCAGAGGTCCAGGCTACAAGTGGAAGAGTTGCCAGACCCTAGTGGGTGACTTTAGGTGAAGGCTCCAAGAGATGGTGCGCAGTGCGTGGCCACCGTGCCAAATGAGAACAGTCAGATGTGCAGTTCACCCAGTGGGTGTGACATGAGTTTCCAGCCTCAATTTGGCAGGGAAAAATACAGGTAAGATTAACCTTACATCAGGTTATTTTTTATCTTCTGCAATGTATTCTTTTTTTTTTTTTTTTTATATCACACTTCCCAACTCTATGTATTCCTGTATATTCAAATAAGATGGATGAATTTCTACCTCTGATAGTTCAGTCCACAAAATCAAGAGAGAGAGATGGAAAAAAGGCTGTAAGAAATCTCACAAAACTGTAGAGGGACCCTTCTGCCTCAGTGAGATGACTGATGACTTTTTACTTTTGCTCAGATGCCAGGTCTGGATTTGAAATAGCAATAAAAAAAAAAAGGTAATATACTGTTTTATAAAGTTATTTCAGGAGGGGGCCCTGAAGGAGGAATGTAGAATGTGGTTAGACAGGGCTGGAGAGATCAGACAGGCTCCAGGAGAACAAAAGCCGCCTCTGTTAGGGATCTGGGAGCTGCTGTTGGATGGAGCAGGGCCTCCCGCTGTTCTCCGCTCGCTGTTGCCGTGGCCAGGCTGGCATCACTGTGCAAGGGGAAATGCGACGCGGAGCTAATCTGTCGAAACAGAAGGACAGACTTAGCTTGAGAAGATGAGCATGCTGTGCTGGTTTCTGCTCTGTTACACCCTGAAACCTCACTGATATCTGTCAAGCTCCCCAGCTATAACTAGGAGCAGATAGGGGTTCTTTATGCATTTCCTCCAGAGCCGCACTGTTGAGGATTTGGGGAGGACTGCAGAAACTGATACCGAGATTTTCAGCTCTGCGGGAGGGAGTCTGTGTGTGCTTAATTTGAGTAGAGACAGTCGTATAACTTGCAGAGCGTGAGGCTTAAGCAGTGGAAGGATCCTCCGGAGCACAGCCTGGGCTTGGAGGCAGCGAGCAAAAGCCTCTCAGGCTGCCCGAGTCTTTCCTCGATGCTTCCTCTGTTCCTCCAGGTGCTCACAAGGAAATACCCGCTGCAAGCAATGCCAACGTCTCAACTTTTCCCAAGGCAAGAAATGGAAAACGTCCAGTCTGGGCCAGCTGCTTGTCGCCTTGATACAGGGAGCCTCTTTTATAAGCACCTCCCTGCAAGGTTTTAGGACAAGTGTCCCTCCAGAGTGACAGTTTATCTGATTTAAGCTCCAGAACCTGCTGCAATCTTCTGTTCCTGAGGTCGGCTGCGAATGCTTTTCCCATAAGGATACGTGTGAAGCGCACTCTGCGCTGGCAAACTGACCAGATGGAAACGTGAACAACCTCTGTAAGTGGCGTGCTGTGCTTGCAGGGAGGGCAGCACCACACCTGGCAACAGGTGGCTGTTTCTGCATGATCCGGTTGCCCGTACCTGTGCCAAATGGCTCAGGGAGCGCTCGCTGGCCGGTCCCAATCGGGTGCTCGTCGCAGCACAATCCTTTTGCAGTCCCCGCTTGTGCAAGAGCTACGCTCTAGGACCAGGAGGGATTATTACAGCCACAGTTAGTCTGATCTCCTGTGCATGAAGGGCTATATAATTTCTCCCAGAAGGTGAGTCAAAGAGCGTCCTCTGAAAGACAGCTCATCTCAAACTGTCACCCAGTTCTGCATCAAGAAAATGCTTGGGTTTGTGGCTGCCCGTGTTAAACGCTGGGAGGTTGGAAGACTTTCCTTATGACTAAGGCAGAACTCTGCCAGTTCCTCCAAGGCCTTCTCAAAGCAACTGTGTTCCAAGGCAGTATCCCATAAGTGTAACCTGCATTTCTGGTTTCAGATGTCTTCCCTTGCATTTGACTTCTTAAGTCATGTTTTATTGGCATGTGGCCAATTCTCAGTTACTTCAGATCATTCTATATTGGTAGCCCAGTCTTGCCTGTTGTTTTCCTGCCACCAATCTCATTGGCATCTGCAAACTTTGCCACAACAAGGGTTTCTGTAGCGTCATTTAGATTGCTGATAAAAAGCAGTGAATAAAACGAGAAGAGGAATTTTGCTCTTCTTTTATCCCAGATATTCTTGCTCAGTGTAATATTGCTGTGCCTTTATTGAACTGTGGCTATTGGGACCTCTCCTTCAAAGGAGAAAGCCTTTGAAGAATAGCCAGTTTTCCCGAAATGCTTTCCGCTGTAAATGTGAATTCCCAGTGCATTATGCCGACGACTGAGGTTAAGGCTTGGGAAAATAGAAACGTTAAGTGCACGGGTGTGTGCGTCACTGCCCGGTGCCAGGTTGTTTGCACAAGTGTAACCAGATTGTGCCCTGTGGTATCTAGGCAACTCACTGGGTTTAGAGCAGCAATTAACTCTTCTTTGGCCCTCAGAGGCCCAGCAGAAGTTTTCCCTGGGCAGAACGTGGTGGTTTCGGAGCTGGAGGCATTATTTTCTCCAGAACTGTTGTCCCTGGCTTTAAGAGGTGTCTGGTAACCGGTTTTGGGGCTGGAATGTACCGCAATCCTTCCATGGTGGGGAGAGGAAGTGAGAGCCATGCTGGGTGCTGCGAGTGGTGCTGCCCACCTGCTAGCACATACTGTTAATAGCACTTTGAACATTTCTTTTGCAGAGGAGAGGCCAGTCCCAGCTCCAGCCAGGCTCTCTGTGGGGAACAGCGCTGACAGTAGCTCCTGCTGTGATTGCCATGGAAAAAAAAGCTGGATCTAGGAGCTTCTCTATAGCCAGTCGAGGGGACAGCAGGTAGGTCCCAACATTCCCTTCACAGCGGTGCAGGTCCTGAAACTAAGAGATTTTCAGTCTTTATAACAGCTCTGAAGGGAGAAGGCACAGATGGGGCAGAAGGCCACCCTTGTCTTCCCTCAGGTGCTGTGGGTTGTTGAAGATCCACAATGGATGCAATCCAGGAGCTTGCTTAGATCCCAGATAGTGAGGATTGCAAACCCAGGGATTTGGTTCTAAATATCTTCCTCACCCTCTAAAGTCACTGCTACCTGCCTTGGGGAGGTGGTGCTGTGGTAGGAGCCCCACCTCGTGCAGAGCTTCCTAGGGCAAGAGGTGCCACTGTCGCTCACAGGGACGAAGGCAGCTCTTCTGACAGTGTCTCTGCAGCAAAGGGTTTTAAAGAAATAATGCCTCAAATCTCAGAACTGCTCAGAGGGCCTGAACCGAATATCCCCAGGCTTGTACAGCCGAGCACGGAAGAAATAGTTGACATTCAGAACTTGATCTTTAGCTACACAGGACCTGAAAGCAGGGGCATGTTTGTGCCTCTGGGGACAGAGGCAGGAGGAAGCAGGACAGCGTTTGACGTGGTAACAGGAGCTCCTGCTTGCACAGCTAGAGGCAGAGCGGTTGTCATTAAAAGGTGACTTGGCCTTCACAGAGACATGCGAGTTGCCCAGGGCTGCAGCCTGCCCAGGCTTTGGGTCGCACACTTGTTGGTAACATCGGCTCTGAACAGGGGACTCCAAAAGAAGGTTATGGCTGGGGAGCCCTGGCACCACCAGCAGGAAAAGGTCATTAAAAGTAAACCAGGGCCCCTTTGGCGGGAGGCAAGGACTGTCTCTGCCTACGTACCCATAAGCAACTGCTTTGTTGAGGGCCCATTGCTTATGGCGAGCAGGCAGGAGAAGACATGAAGGCCACTGAAAGGAGCTTCCTCTACACGCAGCTCAGTGCAGCCAGAGGTAGCTCTGGGCCACCCATCCTCAGCCTCTCCCTGGTCCTCATTATTATTTTATATAGCCACAAATAAGACCTATATCGGCGTTATTCATCACCTGAGAGGTGCCCAGGCAGCACTTGGCAATACAGCGTTTCCCAGAAAGTGCTGACCCAGCGAGAGCTTATGGAGTAGGAGTTGCTGAGGGAAGGAAGGGCTCCATCCTCCTCCTGTGCCTGGTTGCCCTTCTACTTATTTTTCCAGGCTGGAATAGGATGTGTACCCAGGCTCAGCCTCGCTCCCTGCCTGTATCCCAGAGCACTAGGGCCACGGGAGCTCCCCAAGAGAGTGGGAATGCAATGTCCTTGCTGTGTTGGAGGTCCCTGTCAGGCTTTCAGAAGGTACAAGTGCTAGGGGGAATTCATCCACCTCCGGTCTTCCCGAGACCAGCAGCAGCTGCCGGAGACTTTTCCTGGTTTTGTTTCTCCCTCCTTTAGAATGGTCAAACATGAATCTCGGGCTCATTTCTAGCCAGCCTTGCTGTGCTGGTTTCTTGGTCCAGGAGCGTTCAATCTGGAACAGTTGTGCCTGTGCCCAGTGTCCCGCGAGGGTCCGCACGGAGAGCAACGCTGCACCAGGCAGAGCTTGATCCCGATCCCGAGCTTCCGCCATACCACAGATTAGCCTCATCCTCTGCAGGCACTCCTTAGTGGGGAATTCGATGGATAGCATGCTCCCCCAGCATTGAGGAGACGTTGATGGGGGACAGAGCTGATGAAGAGGCATTGCCACCTGTCTTAGGGCTGCAATAGGCCACTGCGTGGGGACAAAGCCCCAGGAAGGGGCTGCGGCCACGTACAGTCCCGGCCCGTCTAACAGGGCTGCGCATGGCTGGACAGTGTGCGCAGAGAGGAGCGGAGCTCTCCCTGCTCCCATGCGCCTGGCTGCGGGTTTGTACCAGGCACAGCCTCTACGCATAGCAAGGGCCTTCCCGAGGGATTTCTGAGCAAATTCCCTGCAAGTGAGAGTACCTTAAGATGTAGCAGAAGGCTGACCAGAAGGAGAGAACCATGTTTTTATGTAGTTTGGCGTGCACGGGGCTCATAACAAAATCCAGGCGGAGCAAGCCAGAGGCAAGTTGTGTTCCCTGTGCGGATTAGGCCGCGTGCAGCAGCTCCAGCAGGTCCGACAGGTTCCCTGGCAGATCCTGGGCTCCCAGAGCGGCTCTTGCGCCCCCTTTTCCCACAGCGTCGCGCCTGGATTTTTCCCTCGGGTGAGGGTGGCCTGGCTTGTGCTGAACGTGGTAGCTGCCCCTCCACGTCGGGGTTGCTTTGCTCCCTATCAGGCTCTGCGCAGCAGGTCAGGGCAGCACCGCCTTCTCCACCACAGTGTTCTCCGTGTGTTTTTGCCTTTCTCCTCAATCCTCCTAGCTCCGTGTGATGCTCTCTGACACACTTGGGTCTCTCTGGTGCCTCTGCCTCTCCTGCCCCCAGGTCCTTGGGACACTCTGCAACCCCTGGGAGGTCTCTTCCCGGCTCCCTCTTTGTCCTGCCTGGAAATGGAGCTGGCCAGGGGAAAGTAGACGGGACAGACGGAGGCAGCTCTCCTGCCTCATCAGATGACCTCTCGTTAGAGCAGATGCCACCAGTGGGAGCTGAGGCTTCGTCATCCAGCCCATAACGCTCCTTCAAAGATGTTTCAGGAGCTTGATTAACTCTGCACGTCTGTGTTTTCATTCCCCGCCATCCCCCATTCGCTTTCATGGTCATTCCAGACAAATAAAGTGAGCAGCACGTGGCAGCGCGCTCACCGCCCTTCCATCTCCTTCCCACGGCTCTCCACATTATTTGGCGATTCAGTGGCAGCAGGGGGACCAGCTAGGGAAAGGGAGGGGGGAGCTTCCCGCAGGGCCAGCAGCACAAAACAGGGCCTCTGCGCTTCCCGGAGGGAAAACGTGCCCCTGCTTTCATTAGAAACACCATGGATATGGTGAGCGGAGCCAGCGAGGCCGGCGCTGCAGCACCGGGCCCGTCCTCACTGCGCGTCTCTCTGCCCTCGTTCTCCCATTGGGAAGTGCGTGTGAAGCCCAGCGCTCAGGATACGTTTCACACTTCTGTGCAAACACTGTATGGGTTGGGGACGTCGGCGCCGCAGACAAGGAGAGGACGGGGTGTTTCCTCACAATGAGGAAACTCAGCCACATCGGAGCCTGCCAGTCTCTCCTCAGCGCTCCCCACTGCCCTAGGAAGTTTGAACAAGCTCACGCTTGTAACATGCACAGGGGCGTATGTCATATTTTAAAAAAGAAAAGAAATCCTCTTGGATCTTTTTCACAATCTCAGAATTATCCTTGAAACCTCCATCTTCATAGGCTGCTTCTGCAGCTCCGAGTACAGTGGTGCTGAAGGGGAAGCCGGGTGTTTTCTGTGTTTGGGGACAACTAAGAGTGGTCCCACATTCCATGGGAGTGGCATGCAAAGCACACCCCAGGAGGGGAAAAAACAACAAGTAACCAGACTGCTAAGCAGGCCAGAGCTTTTGCTGTCCTATAGGAGACAACGTGGGGGGGTTGTGTATTCATCAGCAGCAGTAAATAACGGGCGCTCACCTTGAGTTCTCCTTCAGCTACTTCTTTATCTCCCCAGCCTCTGTGCTAGGCACAGAAAAGAAATATTTACTGTGTTTTGGATGAGGAACTGTGTTTTTATAGCTGTCCAAATTTTAGCTGTTGTTTTCTCTCTGAAAAAAAAGCGTGGTTTTCATAGCCTTGGCTTCCTCTTCCCCAGCATCACAAGGCTCTGGCGTGCGTTCTGCCAGCCCGACGCTGACACTCGTTGTGGAGCCGTTTGCCTCAGCCTGTCAACCCCCCATCATACCCACGCGTTGTGTATGCAGGTGGTTCGTCTTGGCAAGGACGCAGGATGCACGTTAGCTTAATACATTTATAATCTAATCGCTCCGAAAGGCCCGGTCAGCGGTTTTCCTCGCTCCTTCTGCAGGAGCCGCGTTCGTGTCCCCGCGTCGTTCTGTGCCAGGAGACGCTGCCTTGCCCGGCACTGCAGGTGAGGCCGCTTCGCCAGCAGTTCCGGCAGCACCAGCTTCCCCACGCAGCCTGGCGAGGCAGGACCCACGTCTTGGAGAGCAGCTCTCTCCTGGTAGCAACCAGGAGGCTCCCCCACGGCCTCTTGCCGAGCGCTCCTGCGTCTGCCGGGCAGCTCCAGCGGGTGCCTTGCCGTCGGGTGCTCCCCACGCTGCAGCTGCACAGCCTGCCATCCACCCAGTCCCCCTCCAGCTGAGCAGGAGCCCAGAGGGGCAGAGGGTACCGAGCATCCTCCCCACAGCCATCTGCACCCTGGAGTCATCCTGTCTTGTCTCGTTTTCCAGCGGGGAGGAGAAGGGCCGGGCAGCGCATGAGCTGGAGCCTGCAGCGCGCTTGGAAGTCCCAACAAGCCACAAATGGCCAAGACTTCCAGGGTACGTTGACTATGGGCACTGCAGGTACTCGGCTTCCGAGGGCTCTGGGGCTGGACCAGTCCTTGTCCTATGCAGCTGCCTGATTCAGGAAATACATTTTCAGACTGTCAGGGAAAGGCATTCATCACTCCCCTGAATATGCAGCAGATCCTTAATACTTCAGACCAAATACCATGTCTATTTTAATGCCTACAAAACGCAGTGCATGTTGCTGGCTCTATATTTATAATAATTGTGAAAGTAACGGGAGTAGCTGCATTCCCATAGGCTGGAAGTAGCTGGGCTCAGACAAAAAAAAAACGTGATTCATTGTTGCAATTAATGCTTGAGCTTGCACCTGTGATTAATTAGCCTGGCGATAGTGCTGTGCAAAAGATCCAAGTGAGAATTAATAGGGAGACAAGTGCCGACTTTTCAGATGGTTAGACTACTATTTAGTGCTCCCTCCTTGGGCTGCCTGTGCCCATTTAATTAAAGGTAATGGCACAGCCTTCTATGCACCAGTAGAGCCACAGGCAGGTGGTGTAGAATATTTATATGACAGTGCTCCGTGGTAAACTTCAGCCTTAAATTCCCCTACAGGTGCCTGGAACGCTGGGCGTGGCAAGGAGGAGAGTGGCCTTGGGTGAGCTGAGTGCCAGGAACACTGTCCTGCTCCGGGTCTACGCTGGGCAGCAGCTAGAGTAGAGGCGCCGGGGATGTGCAGGTGACTTTGCAGCTGCTCTTCTTCAAGGAGTGTAAACTGCGATGACAGCAGCCTCCAAGGGGTGGAAGGCAGAGGAATTAGCAGCATGTGCTGCAGGTTAGCGACTCTGGGGCCGACTGCTGCTAAATGCTACAGACACAGTGCTGGATGCTGCTTTTAGTGTGAAACGACACTGGTGATTGGGTGGGTGAGTGGCAGGTGAGCTGGCCCACGGGCATGGAGGCAGGAATTACAGGGGTTCCTCGGGCAGGTTTGGAGGGAAACCTTGCAAGGCCTGCCCCAAACCCCGCTCCCTAGGAGCAGAGCGGCGACATTGGTGCCAGTGTCACCTTGCTCCTTGGAGACAGCACTGAGAGTGGAGCAGGAGGGAGAGAGTTTGAGGACAGCAGCCCAACATGATGCTCACGGAGACAAGAGGGATCAGAGGTGTTGTACCGAGAGAAAAAGGTCCTGGGAAGAGGCTCTAGCACCTTTCCAGGAGTGTGAGGTCAGAGGCAGGGCTGCCCCTGGTCTCTTTTCTGTGACCTCTCCCTGACTCCCATGTCTCTTCTCCTCCCGTGCTCCTCCTTGCTCTGAGCAAACCCCTCTGCAAGGAGAAGCTTTGCTCTCGCTTTAACAGGCCACTTGGACAGTGAGGTGGAGCCGGAGCAACAAAACAACTCCTCTTTAGGGAAAGCTGTGTTGGTAACATTTTTTCTGCAGGTTTTTTGCATCACTCCTTTAGCTGGCTCATTATTTTTTCCACCTGTGTATTTGGGTCTCCCACCACCCCAAACCTTTTTCCCAGTTGCAACATCTATGGACTGGTTCATATAGACTTGGTTTAGTCCTCCCCACCAACCCCTCCTGAATCCCTGACGAGGCCGATTTGCCTGTTCACCCGTCAATGCGAAGCACGCGCAAAGTTTCATCCTGGCTGGCTTAATTGTTCGGAGCTGCAACCCCAATGTCTTTGTAAATGAAATGGTTTAATCTCGTGGGGCTTGCCTGGTGGAGAGAGACGAATAAATACATCGATATGGAAATGGATCCACACAAGGGGGATGAGTGGGGGCTTTGCAAAACTGATAAAGCATCTTGGGAGAGGTGGTGTTGCTGCAGTCCTTGTACGCTCTGCCGAAGCAGACAGTAAATACTGGATCTCAGCCCTGGGTTGTGCGGGAGGGAGGGAACGTGGACACAAGACACTGTGTCTGAAATTTTTATGCATTGATTTGACTTAAATATATTCTGGGGCTGGTCTAATTGCTGGTTTAGGCTCAGGCTTTGATTTTTTCTGTTGCTTTCACGTCCCTACTGCTGCGTTTTTCCTGCATTTCAAGCAGCCTTAGCAGGGGCAGCACCCAGGCCAAACAGACCCTGTGTCAGAGCAGAATGCGGAGAATCCCCATTCCCGAGCCACAGCTTCATGTGCCAGACAAGGGGAAACCTCGGAGGCCATGGGAGCTTCTGGCAGCCCGACCGGCCTGGGTGAGGAGAAGCCCCTCACCGTGTTGTTGGGACCACCGCTGTATCCTCAAGCTGAGCTCCAGCCCTTGCTTTGCCTTGCGCCAGGGGGGTTTATCACCTTCAGCACTGAAATCTGTCACCTTTGAGCTGCTTTGAAGCTGGGCACCTCCACTGCGTCCCGCTGGCTGCACTGCCGTCCCCGCCACGCCACCGCACCATCTATAGGGTCGAGCTCCTCGCTGGTACCGGCAGCGTTAACTTCAGGAGGGACCACGTTTGCACTTGTTGTCTCACCAGGCTCACATGGTTCATTGATCTCCCTCATTTTCCCTGCCTTGCTCCTGTCTTGTGCTGTCTGGATCCTCTTACCCCTCTGCCCTCCCGCCTGCTCTGGCGAGGAGCATGGAAGCGGCCCGGGCACGCGGAGCAGCAGCCACCGTCGCAGCGTTTGCCATCTGGCAGTTTAAAGACTGCAAGGTACAGAGACGGGTTTCAAACGCCGGTGCCTTCCCCTTGCCTCAGTTACACGCGTTGGCTTAACTGGCACATCTGATCTTTGAGACAACAATTTAACAACAAGCTCAGGGAAGGGCCCTTCTTCAGCCGCTCCGGCTCGCATGGATCTCGAAGCAGCAGGATCAGGATACTTTTGCTTGCTGTTTTTCTGCGGCTTTTATTGTGGCTGCACCTTTCTTTTAGGGGCTGTGACGCCTTTGTGCAAAATGCAGTCACATACATTTGCATCCCTACTTGCACAGGCTAATTAAAAACTCGCCGTCAGGGTGCGTTTCTGCTAGCGAGCCGTATACGGCAAAATGGTCGTTGCTTTTTGGAAGCGTCTGCTTCGCTGCAGGAAGTTGAGGTTTTGTAAATTTGGGGGGGCACGACCAAGGGGCAACTGATTTTGTAGCTCGGGATTACCACATTGGGAACACAGTTGTTCACGGTTGTCCCCGGAGGGGATTCACCTCTGTGCTGATGTCCTTGGCACTCCTGGACCAAGCATCGAGTGCCACTAGCCCAGCCACGTGGGGACATTTGGTGACAAGCCAGCGGAGACCTTTTCTGCAGCACGTACAGATGTGCTTTGTGAAGCAAAAATAAGCAGTAGTGCAAACACCGTGCACGATTTTGCTTTCTATTCCCTTGCTTCAGGAAAGCAGGAAGGGGCAAAAAAGGATTGACGCTTCATCCCACCGAGGGCTTTTCCTAAGACGCCTGCTGGGAACCATCTCCGCCTTCGTCTCTCCAGGTTGTAGCTCTTCTGATTTTTCTCGCTGCACTGCAAGCCGTGCTGAGGAGCCTGGAGCGGGGTTTGCTGATTGCTTATGAAATCCATTCTCCCTTGGGGATCCATTCTTTCCATCCTGACAAACTTTTAATTCCTGCTTTCTAATAACGCCGAGTAACGGCGTTTTTGGGACCTGCCTTTCCGAGGGGTTTGTGATTGATGTTCGGCTGTGCTTGCAGGAGACCATTAACCTCGTTTCATTTGTGACAGAACATCAGAACAAGGGCCCTGCATCCTTCTCATTCTTGGTCACATATAAATGCAGGCAAAAGTAGAGCAGATATAATCTCTCCAAATCTGTCATTTTGCCTCACTTGTGTTCCCTCGCGGTGCTGCTAAACCTCCCCCGCCGTTTCTGTCCAACGTGGCAGACAGGCACAAGTTTAAAGCACACTTTCAGCTTATTTTTCATTTTACCTTGTTTTTATTCTTCGTTCTGCACGCTAAGGGCTGGAATATTCGGAGTTGGCTGCTGCCACTTTGCATGGGAGCAGGTTGTTTGAATATGACCTCATGGCGTCGATGTAAATTTATAGCAGATAAGACTTGGATCCAAACTGCCTTTTTTTAATCTGTCAGTGTCTCCTCCCCATTGCATTAGCTCTGCCCTCTGTTTCTGCCATATTTCCAGCAGCTTTTGAGATGAATGGGGCTTCCATCTTAGCTTAAACCAACCTCATCTGGGATACCAGACCCATGTCTGTATGGCCAAAAGAAAGAGTTTGCACGTACGCACGTGCATAAGAGCACAAATATATGTAGGGACCGCTGGAGAAGGACTTGTCGCTGTGAGAAATGATGAGGAAAAATGTCTATAAGGATGAATTCAGCAGAAATACATAAAATACTAGCTAGGTACGCCGGTAATACCATCCACCAAACTGAGACACTGTTCCCATGGAGAAGTGTCATTTCCCTTTGAAGACCGCTTTTATTCCCATGGGAGAAAGGACACTCAGAGCATCTTCCCTGGAAGAGAGGAAGCAGAAGCGCCGCCGTGCGTGTCCCACGGCTTGCGCTGCTGGCAGCTTCCAAGCACAGGTTTGGCAATCCTTCAGGTTCTCCTCCTCACTTTGATTTCTCTTTTTCTTCTTACTTTGAAACGCCTGCCCAAGTCCTCAGCAAAGAACAGCTAAAAGATTGTGAAGACGGCTTAAGAATTCAACAGGCCATAAGGTATTTGGGTTGGAAATAGTGCCTGGGAGAGCTATTCACGTTCCCTGGCTGCACAATTGCCCTTCTGTGCCCGGCCAGCCAGCCCCGCTTTTGTTCGCCCTGATGTCAGATTCCCATTAGCTTCCCTGTGGGCTGCGGAGCCATCAAGGAAAGGCAGAGGAGGATGAATGGGGCTTCATTTCATTTTAAATCCCCCAAGGTTCTGCCTAAGAAAACAGACAGACCTTCGTGGGCTGTCTTCCTTGTTTTGCTTGTGCTTCTTGGCTTTGCTGTTTTGTGCTGTCCCCCTCCCCGGCCTTTTGCAGGACACTGTTAAGTGCTCGAGGAGCGCTGGGCAGAAGCAGCTCGGTGTCCCCAGGCTGCTCTCATGGCACTGCTCTTCCCGAGAGGCTCAGGGCTTCTTTTCCCCTCTTTTCCTGGGATTCGCCAAACCAGTGGGCGTGCTGGGCAGATGCGAGGCGGGCGGAAGTGCAGGGGTGTCCCATGCTACCGGCTGCCTCTTCGTTTTTCTTTTCTCACCTCTGATTTGCAGCAAATGGAGGAGCGGTTCCGGCCAAGCGCAATGGCAGGCGGCCTGAGGGCTGCTCTGAGCAGCCCGGTCGGCGCCGTGGCAGCGCTTTGGTCCTCGGCCCTGGCTCCGTGGCAGGTAGGAGCAGCACTCACGCACCACCTCACTTGTGGATCACCCTTTGCTTCCGTGCATTGTCCCCTTTGCCTGCTGCAGGACATGCAGGCACCGCTCTGGGACCCTTCCTAAAGCTGTTCCTGTTAAGAAATCCCCGTCGTTGTTTTCTTCTTGCTGACCTAAGCGAACTCCTCCTTTTCCCTGTGTCTCTGCCGTTTCTCCTGGAGCGCTCCTCTCCGGAGGCGGGGATTCTGCTGACTTCCCTTGGCTTCTGGTCCCCCGGACAGATTCGCGCCTTTCTGGGGAAAACCTCAGGCCGAGGCGAGCAGAAAACCCAGCCCCTGAGCTAACTGAAAACAGGCCCGAGGGGAAGCGCTTTGCAGCCACGCTGCCTCGCGCTGCCTGGCTTCTGCTCGGCGCTTGGGGATGTGCCAGGCTTCGGTGCCTCCGTGCTTTTGATTCCTGTTTATCCCCAGCAACATGATTGCCTATAATTATGTATAATCTCTCCCTTGTTTACTCTTCTTCCTCCAGGTCTGAACACAGCTCGGTGGCAACTCTCGGCACTGGCTGCCAAGGGCTCCCGCTCTGAGCTGCTACTCGCCATCCGCCACCTTCTTTTCCAGAAGTAACAAAGACATCCGATTTCCTCCCACCCCTTCCCTGCTCCCCCTCCCCCTTGCTGGCACCCGCCTTATTTATATGGAATATGGAAGCAATTTGCCGGCAAAGCGAACAACGTAACGTGGAGCGAAGCGAGGGAGACGGGTTTATTGTGCGGGCGGACCGGCCCCGAGCAAAACGCTGCGCTCGGGGGCTGAGAGGGAACAGGCTGTTTGCCCTTCCCTCCACTCTGCTCTTTCAACATCTCGTCGAACCGCTTTCCATCTCTCTTCCCGTCTCTGGTCCAAAGCAGAGCGGCCAGACCCCGCTGCGTGCCTGGGAGGAAGCTCGGGCTGGATCCCTGCCTGCCCCGGCTCCACGAGGCGCTGTCTCTGTGCTTGATCCTCTCGGAGGTCTCGTTCTCGCGCGGTTGCTGCTCCTGCATTGGCGTTAACGAGGAGCACGTGTGCTGCGAGGGCCCGGCCCAGGCCTGCCGAGCTGCAGCGCGGCCGCGGGCACTGCGGGGAACACTTAGGCTGACGGGGAAGATTTCCAGGGAGCGAACGAGACAGGAATTTTGTGCAAAGTGTGGGTGTTTTGCTCTTTCTCCCTTCACTCTGTGAGGACTGGGCCTCCAGAGCAGCCCGCTGCCTTGCTAGCACTTGTGAGAGGGTCTGCAGAAAGGGAGCTCTTTGCTGCAGTGCCCGCTCATCTTTGGAAGAGGGGGTTTGGTGGAGTAGAGGGAAGGACGTCTCCGCACGTTGCAGAGCGGAGCAGAGAGGCTGCCCTGGCAAACACCTTTCCTGGGAACCGCCGCCTCCTTCCTCAGCAGCCTCAGGACTTGGGACACGGTCTGTGCCCGCAGGGCTGGGCTGGCAGGAGCAGGGAGCTGCCAATGGGGCCAGCAGGTTCCTCTCTAGACCGGGCAGAGTTCTGGGCCTGAGCTGGGCAGGAGGCAGCGATCCGCTCGCACAGGACAGAGTCGGGTGACAGGGACAGCTGGGACCTGTGCTGGGCTCTTCCTCCCTCGCTTCTCACATCCTCTCCCACCCTTATTGCTCCTTGGCAGCAGTGCAGGTTTGGGCCAAGTAGCCTCTTGTAGCTCCGCTTCTCAAGTCTTTCCAACGCAGAGAGCGGAGGCAGCAGCTCAATTTCAGGGAAACAGTCCTGTAAAAACAGGAGGAAAACGCTCCTTGGAACAAGCTGCTGAAACTATCGGTGGCTTTCTGGAATTTCCTTTGTCATCTGATTCTTATTATTTTTGGGGCAAATTAGGCAAGAACAGATTTATATGCTCTTGGTGCTGCTCAGCGACCACGTGAAGTCCTCTGCTCTTTGCGGTTCCCGGCACGACAGCGAGCAACATTCTGAGCACTTCAGGTGAGGGAAAGCTGCAGGAGCAGATGGGCTTTAAATAGCAAAGAGCTGCCTCTCGCGCCAAGGTCCTTGCGGAGCGAAAATGAGCTCAGCACTTAGAAAACTCCGAGCAACTTTTTTTTTTTTTTTTTTCTGGGATATGTCAGGAGCTGAAAGGTGGTAATCTGGGATGGGGAGGGCAGTGTAGGAACAGCCACTATGGTATTTTGGCGTAGTCGGCTCTTGCTAGCAGGAGCTGTTCATGTTTGAACTTGTAGCAAATTGGAGAGTGTGGAAAGAGGAGGATGTTCTCCAGAATCAAGGATTTTGTAGCGGATGGAAACAAGATTTCCAGCACACCTCTGCACTGGCATGTTTATCCTGGTTTCCTAAGGAAATAACCTGCTATCTTTCTGTCATCCTCCATCTCCCACCCAAATGACTTCCAAAACTGTCAATCTCCACCAAAATTGCGAGTAATGACTCAAAGTTCCCACCAGGTCCCTGGAGATGTGCAGCTGGATGGAGGAGGAGACCCAGCTGAGCACCTACCGGTGCATGCAGCCGTTGCAGCCACCTTGCAACCATCTGGAGGAGCAGGGGCCTGGGCCAAGCAGCACAGAGCCATGGGATGAGCTGGCTCCCTGCGGGAATGTTGGGGTAAGAATGGGTAAGAATAATTCCCAAATGATCAAGCTTTGGTAGAGCTACATACAGCCTGTTGTCCTAAAGGTCTCCTCTGATGGAGAGGCAGTGAAGGAAGGTGCAGTGGCTCCGTGCGCGAGGGCTGCACGGCCGGCGTGCCTGTCTGTCCTGCTGCGGCTGCAGGGGAAATGGGGAGAAAAGCCCAGTGCTGACACGGCCTGTCAGGGCCTCGGGAGCAGGCGCTGACATCGCTCCAAGCCGAGAGGCAGCAGATGAGCTGTTTCCTGACGGGATGCAGACACCTGCCCCTATAAATTCGCTTTGCTTTGACTTGCCGTGTGCCTGAGTCAAAGCGCGAAGCTGGAGCCTGGGGACTCCTCTCCTCCCTAGGCCTCCTGCTCGCATGGGTCCCTGTTCCCTGCTGCTTGTACCTCCTCTTCGCTTGCCCCTCAAGCCCCTGGGATTCGGTTGCTCCACTTTGGAGTCAGGAAATGATAGTGAGCAGAGGCAAGAAAGGCAAAATCCCGGGCAGGAGGCTCGCTTCCACAGTGGAGTGGGCCCAGAGCAGTTTCTCTAAGCCATGTGGTGTCAGGTGTGAAAGAAACGGGAGACGATGACTGAAAGTGGGAGAACGGAGCAGCCCAAACCTCCCACAGCCCAGGGGCTCTCCAGAAATGGGAGAGAAGCTCCAACAGCAGCTTCATGGGTGCCTGATGGCCAAGAGCAGGTGCTGGCGCTGATGCATGTGATGTGTGTTCCTCTGCCCCGGCAGGACCGTGAGCGCTGGAGTGTCCTGCAGGCCCTGGGGATGCAGCAGTCGTGGAGAGGCGAGACCGAGCGGGGCCGGTCCAGGTCGGAGCTGCAGAGGGGCTGAGATTTCTGTTTTCCCTTGGGTGGGGAGAGGAGGGAGAGATGCATCCCTGAGACTTCATGGGAAATGATTAGCATTAGAATGATTTGGGACCAGGTTCCCAAAGGGACTTTTAGAGATAACTAAATGCCCCAAGGAGCTGGAATGCACCAGCCACCAGTGTCCCTCCAGGCCAGGATAAAGCCTCTGAACCTGGTAGAGCTTTAATAACCTCCTTGTGTTTAGGGACTCAAGATACAAGAAAAAAATGCCTGAGGAGGATGAGATAACACTTCCTGCATTTCCTAATGCCTAGAATGCCTAAAAAAAATGCCTCAAATTACTCATTTTTCCCCATAAATGTCTCCACTAGACGAGCACCACTGCAGGTTAGGACAGCCCCTTGGCCCAAGGCTTGCAGACAACAGAGCTTCCTTCCTCCTGGCAGCCGCCGTTCCGGCATTTCCAGGGAGACCTGTAATCCCAAGCCACAACCTCAGAGGTTAATTGAGCTCCGAAGTAGGTTTGGTTAGTAGGTGAGCTGGAGGAGGCCTAATTACATGTTTGGAGCTGTTGCTTTGAGCACTGATTCCGCCTGGGAGAGAAAGCTGCAGCAGTGGGAGCTACACCTCTGAGCACCAGAGGTGTGGAGACCCGAAATATGTGGGGAGAGGGCTGGGCAAGAGCCCATCTTCCGTTACACAGAGGCAGCTGGAAATGGGCTGTGAGTAAAAAGCAGCTCTCTGGTTTGTTTGGGGCCAAAAAGGCCTGGGCACTGAGGGACTTGTTTTTCAGGGTTGGATGCTCAGGCTCTCAGAAAGAAGCTGTCCAAAAGGCACACCATGCACGTCTGGAAAAGGTTGGCCTTATTTCTCTCCAGCTTTGTATGCTGGATTCTCCCTGCAGCTCTGCAGGTCTCCCAAACGTGCTGCCCATCTCCCCCAAAGCTTTTTATTCCTCCTTCTGTGGCAGGATAAAAGGCCAGGAGCATCCTCAGCACCCAGGCAGTGTCCGGCCAGCCTTCAAAACCCGCGCCTGAGTTTGCAGCCTGACACGCGCTCAGGTGAGAAGCCCAGAGACGAGCCCGGTTTTGGCACGTGAAAGGAGAGCAAGTGCTGTGGCCTGGTGTGAGGACCCGAGCTCTGGTTTTGGTTTGGGCACTGACTCACTCGCTGGCTTTGGGGAGATGGTTTCCCGGCCCTTTTCCACCCCTCGTGCAGTGCCTGGTGGGAACCTCCGGAGCCCCGGGAGCGCAGCCGCCTTCCTGCAGGTGAAAAGCTCCCCCGGCAGCCCCGGGGCTCGGAGCGGGAGCCTCGTCCGATTTGCTGGCGGAGAAAAGAGCGGAGCAGCCTCCCCTTCCCCGCCTGCACTCCTGTCCCCCCGCCGGCTTTTCCGATGTCTTCCTCATTTTGCGGAGCCCCTTCCTCCGCTGGCGGGTTCGTTCCCGGCATCCATCCCATCTTTTGCGGGCCTCCCCGGCTCGAGGCGGCACCGCGCGGTCCTGCTTCACACCAAGAGAAGGGGTATTAGATGGATTCCCCATAGAGTATAAATTGAATGGAGAGAAGTGCCTGGTTTCCCAGCAATAATTTATCTGATTAAAAAAATACTCCCTGAACTCCCCCTCCTGCTCTGATCCTACGCCCCCTCCGACAGGCGCGTTGGTTCTCGGGCTCGTGTGGGAACGCTGTTATCCAAATTGCTGGAAGGGGGCTTTAGATGAGAAAATAACTGTCAGAACAAGGGCGGGGAGAAGCACCAGTACTGAAATTTGGAGCATGCGTTGTTGTATGAAGGAGTCAGAGTAAATAATTGAGCCGAGTCCTTAGCCTGCCTCTAGCAAATGTTCTGTGCACACTCGCATGCACCCGTGCACATGTTGCATGGAAGAAAAGCATTAGCAGCAATGCCAAAGCAAAGCAAGCTGCTCCTGCTGTTTCATTTCTCCTTTTTTTCTTTTGCTTTAGCTCTGAGTTCATTTGAAATAAAATAGAAACTCTTTCCAGAAGACACTTGTCTGCCTGTTTGCTACCTGTGCGGGTTTTATCCCTCTCCAAGCAGCGTTATCCAGGACTGGTGACTATCTCCTGTGACAGGCAGGGCGTTCCTTTGCTCTCCAGGGCTGTTCTCACTGGGGAACAGAAGAGGCATCCTCTGCACTGCCGAAATGCAGCGTAGGTGACCCAAGCTGTGCATTTCTGCTCATCTGCATTTCACTTCTGCCTTTCTCTTTGCGGAAGAGAGGTGAGTGTTTTACATTTCATAGCGCTTCCCCAGCACACAGTGATTTATAACAGGAGCTACCTTATTAATGTCAAGGGCAGAATTGCTACTGACATTCAAGCTGCAAGAGTGCCTGAAAATCATTTCATGAGCTGTGGCCTGGTCCCAGCGCTGGGATGGCCGTTCCCGCCTGTGGCCGCGGCCCCGGCTGATCCTGGGCGCTGCTTTTCTGGGTGAAACGCAAATGTGCCCCTTCAGAGCTGGAGCTTTTCCGCCTCGGAGCAACCTTAAGCCAGTGGCTGGGGCTTGGCTTTCCCTGGTTTTTGACGGGAGTTCTGTGCGGATGGAACCTCTCTCAGCTCCTTCTGGAGGATTTACACTGCCACGAGCCTTCATTTTTTCCAGATGTTTTACCTCATAAATCAAGGAGCCTCGTCAGAGGATTCGAATCCAAAAGCTGTTACCATGACTTCAAAGGCGCAGCCTGCAAGGGAGAGAAGCAGTGCAGACATTTTCTGCCAATCCATAGTCCCCGATTGAGAAAATACAGTCCGGTTCCAGGATCTCTTCTGTGGATACATAACGTGCGCCGTGGTGAAATAAAATGGTGCAGTGCTCCCCAACCAGCCTTTGCTTCAACAAAACTCGAGTTAAGCCCTGGCAGGCGGCACAGCTGGCAGAAATGGTCCTTAATAGCACAAGGGGGTCCTGAGGGTGCTGAGCTCTGCCACCCCCCTGCAAAACCAGGGACAAGTCACGCGGGCTTGAACTCGGTCTGTCCTGGTGGACATGTGCTGTGTGTTTTCTCTCAATGCCACTTTAAGCTATTCGTGCTTGGAGGATTCGGACCTCAGTTCACAGTCGTGAAATATTTGGGAGAGAAAAGGATAGAAACACGGTTGCAGTTATTCATATTGGCTTGCCCGTTGATGAAGCACATGGCATTGTTTTTAATTAATGCTTTCTGCTTTGCGATGTCTAGGTTTGATGCAGAAAGGTGGCTGAAGAAGGAATGGATGTAGGAGGGAGCAGGGGAGCCGATGACCTCTGAGCTGGGCTCTGATTCCCGGCTCTGCCGCAGTGCCAGCCTCGCTACTGCCCGGCGGAGATACCGGAATGGATTCAGGCACTTGGAGAACTGTGAAGATACTGTACAGCCCCCCAGGAATGCTGTAGGTGCATAAAACTGATTTGGGACATGAATTTACCCCAGTTAGACTCTATTCTGGGTGCTCTAGCAGCAGTAGGCAGGAAGAGCGTTTGGTCCTACCGTATTCTTAACCGGACCTTAAAAAATTCCAGTGGTTTCCAGCAATGTTTTGTTACAGGATGTTCCCAGGAAGGACGAGTCCTGCTGCGTCCTGGGACAGGGCTGTTGGGGTTCTGGAGGAGCCAGGTGCAGATCTCTTGCAATGATATGTTAAGACTAAAAAATAATCTGATCCATATATTAGTAATAAAAAAGCAGTTACCCTGATACAGTTTGTTCCTGCTGGAGACCTGGGGAAAATTGCTGCTTATCTTCCCTCCGCCAAGACGCGGAGCCCAGCACGACAAACTGTTTCGACTGCCTTGGATTGGTGACATCTCGAGTGACACGTGCTGGATCACCAGAACCGAGTGGGAGCAGCACAGCTTGGCTTCAGGAGCCTAAAAATAGGTACTGTCATTTCAGAGCTGAAGCCTCCCTCCTGTTTCCCCACCCAGCCCTGTTTGGCACGTGCAGCGCGTAATCCTAGTGTTCACGTTGTACCAGAAAAAAAAACACATTTCTAAAGCAAGCCCTGCGCTAACCAGTGGCTGTGCACTGGATGTAGGATATGTTATAACATAGCTCTGAAATTAGTGACTGTGCTCTGCAGATTTTCTACAGGCGATGGGGTATAGAAAGGAGTGCGAATTGTCGTGTAGAAAAGCAGCAAAGGTCTTCAGAGATGCGCCCTAGAACAAGGACCTTGAATTCCTTTCACCGGACAGCTGCTCAAAGGCTTGCGAGTTGAATGAGTGATGGATGCAGCACATTTAATTTCTTTATGCATCTTTTCTTCTTTATTCTGCAGCTTGGTGATGCTTTTACCCTTTTATTTAGTTATTTTTTAAACTCTACTCACTGGAGTAAATATTTGTCAGCTTCTGCCAAAGCCCAGTAAGCTACATTTAATTTAAAAAAAAAGAAGAGGATTGCTCAGAAAGGGTGAAATTTGATTCACCAAGATAAAACTCTTTGAAGATGTCTGTTGCTTTGGTAGGGACTGATTTAAATGGGTGCCATTTTGGTATGCCTGTTACGCTGCTCTCAAGGCCACACAAAGGAGGAGGAATTGTGTGAGGCCACATAAATCAGGGTCTGTTATAGCGATGTCAAACACAACTGCACCATGGGGTGTTAATAGTAAGGAGGCAAGAAGCCAAAAGCAAGTCAGAACCAACCAACAAAAGCTCCTAAGCTGATCTGCCTCATTCTTGATGCTTCCCCGAAGTGCACTGCCTGCACACTCGTGTTCTCCTCCTGGAGGAAGCTTGGGGTGCTCTGCTGATCCATATCATGTTTTTAAAGCGCTCCAGTAATTGGATGAATAATTGGATGTTTCTGGTGGAACATCTTTAGTTCTCAATTCCTCCCATCAGGAAAAATCTAAAAGGGAAGCTCCACGGCACATCACCCGTCCGAGTCTCCTCCTCCTCACTGACACCAAGGTCACTCCACCGAGTTTGTGGTCCTCCAAAGCAGCCGTGAGGACAGCCAGGCCCCTGGGCACTCAGGAGGATAGATGAAGCTTCCTCTGAGCTGCTGATCACTGTGTGGCGGGAGGAAACTCCCGATCTTTGTGCATGCAAATAAGAGTTTCCTCCTTTTGCAGCAGCACTTCGTGGGCGGAATGGAGGGCAGCCAAGGAAATTTAACCAGAGAGAGAAATGGAAGAAAACCTTTTAGTGCACACTTGAAAGGAAAGCTCGCAAGGAGCGTTGTGGATATGCTCAACAACAGGAATTGTGCACAAACCCGAACCTCTCCCCAGGGATACTGTTGCAGTGGGCACAGTGCTGCATCTCTTACAGAATGGGATTTCTGTCCCCTCTGCCATATTCTCCAATGGAGCTGTCCTGGCAACATCTCCTCAGACTTCAGTTGTCAGTCGTTAATGTGAAGGTTCACTACAAGTTAAGCCCTGAGGCTCTGACTCCCCTGATTTCCTATTAAAGCCTATGGGAAGTGTTGGCATAGTAAGTGAAGGGGGATGTGAGTGTGCAGCCGTAGGAGAAGGTGTGAACGAAGGCACTTTCCCTCCTCCTCAGTCGCACGGCATGGCCTCGAGCTCTGCACGTACTGAGAGGTTCCCCCTCGCAATAGGTTAGGAGCAGGTGGGGAGCTGGGCGGGCAGCAGGAGATGCAGAAGAGAAGGGGATGCTGCTTCTCCTCCTTGAAAGTCTTCGTGGTCTCGGCGACTTTCCAAATACCTGATGTTCCAAAAGAGAAACTGAGTGCAATCCTCTTGAAAAGTAGTGTGCTTTCCCACCAGAATGAAACTTATGGTGCTTCAGGATTGTGCCTGAGGCTTCCTTCTTGCAGAAGGAATTCAAGAGAGTGGAAAGTTGGAGGGATTTTACATAGCTTGTGGGTCAGGATCTTGGACGGCTGTGTGAGGCCATTGGTCAGACTGCACACACGTGCGTGCACATGTGCCCTGTGGTTCCTCTAATAGTTTCTGTTATTTCTCAATCTTCTCTTTATTATTTAATGCATTTATCTCGGTTGCTGGTAATTGTGGCAGTGAAAGTGCTGACTCTGACCACGTCCCTCGGAGACGTGAAAGCGGCTTGGGAGAATCCAACATATTTGTGGGGGCCTGCAAAAAATGTTCATCCCACTGTCCTCCAACCCCAGAGCATTCCTGGCTGCTCTGGTAACATCCCGAAGCCCTGCACTGCCTTTGAGGGTGGATGCGTGACACGACACCTCCAAACACAGTTTTCCAGGGGCTGTGGGTCACATAAAAGATTTAGTTGTCTCAGTCACATACTTACGATGTCTCCCCATTTTGGAGGTGGGAGGGGAAGTGGCAAATTTGGCAAGACTAACGAGCAGAGAGTCCAGAGATAGACTAGAAAACTGGAACTGTGGTGCCTTGAAGGAGCTTTTCAGAAGCTAGTAACCTGAAATAGCCAAGATAATAACTCAAATAGCCAAGGAGGGGGCCTGCTAGTGGGAGCTGGGTGAACTCCCAGGAGGGAACAGCCAGCAGGTGACAGCTGAGCAGGATGCAGAGCCCTGCGGGGGTGGCACAGGGACAGCAGCTGCTGGTTCAGGGGCTGGGGTGATGTTTGGATCCTTGGTGGTGCCAACCTGTGCTTGAGAATGGGGGGCTGCTGGTCAGGAACCACAGGGGTGCGTGTGAGTGGTGCTAGAAAATCAGGAGCAAGTCAAGTCCAGCAAGGGAACCGGAGGCGTTTGGGAAGGCTCTCAAAGAGGCAGCTTGTCCGTGCGAGCCGGGCGCGCTCGAGGGCACCGGACGGGACACGGGACCTCTGCGCACAGGTACCCTGCCGCTTGACGCGCCAAGCTGCATTCTGCCCTTGCGAACGTTTGCCAATTACAACGTATCGTGTGTGCCAATAGTGCCTCTAACTTGCCTTAATACCTTTTTATGAGACTAAAATTTGCTCATATATGGTGCTTTTCACGCTCGAGGCAGTGGAGAGCGCTTCACTAGGCACAGTAATGAGTTAGATCTCAGGAGCGCTGCGATTGTGTAGGCAAATACAGGGACTATTATGTGCTCTGCAATAACTCACAGAGCTGCCTAGGCTAGAAACTATTTTATTTATGGGAGTGAGGAATGTTGGCTGGATCTCCTGGTTGTCCGCTGGAAGATTTTAATGGGTTTTCGCCTCCATGTAGAAAGCCACCTCAGAGCAGTTGGAGCCAAGAGATGATGACTTGGGACATGACACACTGTGCAGCACCGTCCGCTGGCAAGAGGGCCGCGACGACTTGCAGCCATTGGGCGTGAGTTTCCTTCTCGCAACATATTGCATCTCTCCGAATCCTTTTTTTCCCCATAATTTCAGTTATAAAATAAATAAAAATAAAATAAAAGCTTTTTTTTTTTTTTTTTTCTGTTGGACCTTCTACCCATAGGTCTTGGAGAGGACCTGCTGAGCTTGACCATGGCACTGTGAAGCACAGTGAATGTTTTGTTATTCTGAACAGCAAGAAAGCAGGTTTTAAAGGCTAGATCCAAACGGCATCTGAAGTACCGTTTACACGGAATTTGGGAACCTCTGTCCCAAGTCACGATCCTTAAAAATTTGCTGTCAGCTTACGCCCACCTGCAGTTGGAGCTGCTGCTATACAGTAAGTTCTTCATTTTCAACGTTTTAACTGCCTGCTGTGCGGTCCGAGAAGCATTTTGGGGTGCAGGTGCAATGTCCCCAGCAGTTACTGCCTCCGCTCTCCACCGGCGGTGTTTCGATGGCCTCGCTCGCTCGGGCTGGTTGGCATAGTGGCCTGCCTTAGCGTTCCCCTGCGTGGCAAATGCTGTGCCTTCCGACGTCCCCCTTGCACGTAGCAGAACAGTTAAAGAAGTTTCTCTGGTACTGCTGAGTAGATACATTTTGCTTGTGTTTTGCTCCAGGAGGCATTGAGTGTTCAAATATAACCTTGAACTCACGCGAGAGGCCCATGCTTCCCAGAAGCCGGGGGGATTTGTATCACTTTTCGCCATTTCCCGCCCGCCCTGTGATCTCTGTGTTAACTGTGAGCCACCTCTGCGGAGTTCGGGGCATCGAAGTATTTCAAACTGCTCTGCAAACAGGGCAACGGCACTGGCATGAATGGGGTCGGGCAATTGGCAGTGTAAACAGGGTTGGACTTAGTAGCAAATTAGCTTCCTAGCAGGCCTAGACGCTAGGACAGAGAGGTGTCACCTCAGGCGCCGTTGTAGCTGGAATTGTCCTGAGCAGAACTACCCGCAGTCTCAGAGTGTAAGTAAAAAATAATAAAATCTCTAATTGAAACCAGATGAGACATTCAAGCAGACAGCCTGCAAATACCTCCCAAAAAGCTGAGAGCAAACGCTTTTTGTGGAAGCATTAATCTTTACGCGTCACTAGGGCACAAGTCCTAGCACAAGCGCAGCGAGTTCAGCCTGCTCGGCGCTGGTCCCTGACAACCTGTGTCCCCTTTTGTGCTTAATTCTGTTTAATTGGGGCCCTCGAGCAGCAACTTTGGTGTTTCTGCCTGGGGGTGCTGGGACCAGGGAAGCCCCTGCACATAAAGTTCTATCATGGATTGCTTGGGCAGCTACTCCAGGGTATCTTACCTTTGCATGCCTTTTGGTTGGGGCAGGCGTGATGACTCCCACCTCACCGTAACCTCCTCGTACACACTGCGGCTCTGATTTTATGCCTAGGTGCAGCATTGCCATTACAAAGGAGTTTTGTTGGTTGAGCTCTGCTGGTCTAAGAGTCTCATGGGCTTCTGCTTTTTTATCCCCCCAGAACAAAACATCCTCTACACAGATCCTAGGCTATCAAAGCCCGTGAAACAGTTCAAGTGCCAAACACAACCCAAATGGCAGTCTGAGGAAATTATGTCTCCCAAAGGGGCTGTTGAATTTGCACAAACGTATGCTCTGTTTTCCTAACGTGCCTGTCAGAACCCTGCTGATGCCTCCAGCAGAGGGAAATATTTGGCATAGTCCATTTCCCCCCAAACTTTTACTCCTTGCAGGAAATAGAAAACATTCTTTGCCTACATATTTATTTTTGTCTGACTGTAATCAAAGGATTTCATTTTTCCTCCCTTTTTCTGGTGACCCATGAGGGTCCACTTGCTGTCAATTCTGCATTTCCTGCATCTCCCCCAGAGCTGCGAGTGGCTCCAGCACCTCCCTTTGCCTCTGCTCTGCTCCATGTAAGAACCTGATTTCAGAGATGATCTTTACCATGGGTGGGCTCTGGTCAGGTTTACTTGGCACCCTGTTGCCAAAGGCTTCCCTACTTTGTACAAGTCCTCACTCTCTCTTAGCTGTTCACGTCCCGTAAAGACATTCTTCTAACGAGAACAAGGCTTTGATACGTTTTCAGCGCAGCTGTATACGCTGCTGATAGCTGGGGTGGTTTTGCTCTCTCTTGTTTCCCCATACATGTACGAAATTACTGCATCTGCCTTCTCTCAGTCAGCGCTGCTCTGGATGCGGTGACTTTCCTGTGCTGCGTGACAGATTCACAGACCTCGGCCCACAGCTTGGCAGGTGCTCTCCACGTCAGCTGCTGTGCTGCGAGACATGCAGCACTGCACTCCTTCGAGCCCGCAGTAACTGTGAGTCAAAAATTTGCTTTGCGGTGGTTTGTCTCAGAACTTAGTTATGATCTGATTTCCTATCTGAGTTCAGTTAGCCTGTCCATGCTGCACATCAGCTGTTGAGGTTAGAGAAGAAGCTCTGCAGCTTTCTAAGCTTACTCCTTCTCTACATGCATAATATCTGGCATTTTTGTGTGAAATGCAAGATTTCTCACGTTTGTCACTTTGTAACTAGTTTGTATTGTTCACCTGCGTCAACTGAAAGTTAGCAAAACCTTTCACACCTCAAAACTGTCTGTAACCAGGAGCAAAACTAACTTCTGTGACTTTCAGGGTTGGAAACTGCTCAGAACAAGACCTCTGCTTCACTCGGTGTCCAAATTCTCACTGCTCATTCCCTGCAAGAGCAGCCTGTGCCCAGCCTGAGCTCTTTCGGGAGCCTCCTGGGGCACAGGACCCTATGAACAATTACATTTGTCAGAAATTGTACGCAATGGTTTAAAAAAAAAAAAAAAAAAAAAGAGAAGATGAGGAGTTTTATGTGAAGGGATTTTTTTTACTGATGTCTTTCACTGGTACTTTTTTACAGCTTTGTTTGTGAGCTAAGCAAAACAGCTGAGCTCTTCTCTTTAATAAAAACACACACATCAACAGCAGCAGCAGCAGCAAACATGAAAGGCACATCAGTAATACTGCACCTTGTCCTCTCCTGCTCAGCCTTCTGCAGAAGCAGCACCTCCTGGCTGACCTGGCAGCGAGGAGCAGTGTCTCACTGCGGATGATACAGCGGCAGCCCCAGGACCAGAGGACTCTTACCTGGTACCAGGTGAGTGGGCCCAGAAGGAAGAAGCTGGGCTACCACCTGTGAGTGTGGTTTACACAGAACTAACAGCTTGCGAAGGCAGCATCAGTATGGAAGAGGGTTTTAGAGGCGGATTGCAGCCATTTGGGGCTAGAAAAACATTAGATTCATGAGAAAGCTTTTCTTCCTCTGTCAAATATATCTTATTTGGTACCTGCCTCGGAGGGCTGTCATCTAAAAGATGCCATTTCTTCTCTTTGTAGAATGTAAATGTTCATTCCAGATGATACAGCTTTCTCTTTCTCAATTTCTTTTCAGTACTCACTGTATGTTTTTGAATGTGGAATCGGAGCCGTTCCGAGAAATGAATTCCTTGTTGGATATATGCACTCTCATACTTTTGGAAATGAAAGGTACTGCTGTTAGCCTGAGCCTCTTTCTCTGTGAATTCCCCATATTTTGCATTGTAAGTTGCTTCCAAATACCTAAAAGCTCTCCATTTGTTTGGAGATGCCTTTGGAGTGTGAAGGCATCTTCCTTTTATGCAAAATGTATATACACTACCGGGATATAGGGTACGAGAATCTTTCCTCCAGGCTTCCTGCCAGCAGGTATCTGACACGACTCTGAAGCAGGATATGCCACTTCAGATCTTGGTCCTTACCCTAAGAGCATTCCCAAAGAAGGTGTACGAGTGGAGGAGGACGCAGGTCGAGCAACACAGTCTGGACACCGTTTTGCTACAAAGTGGTACCTGTGGTACCTGTTACCTGGGGTGTGGATTAGCTGGGCCTTCATCATGTGGAGCTTCACATCCTTTGGGGCAAGGCACACAACTGCCAACAACATTGGTTTCAAAAACCAGTGATTTCTGGCTGCATAAACTCGTGATCTTCATTAGTTTTGTGCAGTTCCTTTAGTATTTCTGAGTCTCTCTGTGTCTCACGTGGGCACAAAGTCACATTCTGACCTCTTTGAAGCTCATTCCATATTTCTTAGGATCAATAAACTTCAAATGCAGTAGCAGAAATACCAGCTAGTCAATAAGTCCAGTCAAGTTACGTTAGAAGTAAAAGCAGTGTGTTGTAAGGGCAACATTTTCCTAAGGAACTGCTCTTCAGGCATATTTGTTGTTTCAATTAGCCTGATTTAGTGGCTCAGTAAGGGGGCTGCAGCCTGTAGCAGTCAGGCTGTAATTTGATTTCTAAAGCTGCCATTCAGGTACTGAGGAAATGAAAAGATGCAGTAAAACCACAATGTGACGGCAGACGCACAGATCCCGATGCACTTAATGTGCAGTGTACCTGTCAGGAAGATTCACGGGTTCACGGCGTGATCACCTGCATTTCACATCCCATCAGAGCTCCGTGTTTTCCTCTCCTGGCTTTGATCACTGGTCCCTAGGGAGGAGCATGGAAAGGTGGGGGAATGGTGGTGTTTTTTCCAGCACTGTTGCCCTGAAGGGGTGTTTAAACAAACAAAATAAAGAAAGGAAAATTAGTGTGTGCAAAAAGTGCCCGATTGACAGCTTTGGAAAGTGAAGCACTTCACCGATTTGAAGGCTACCCACATTTTATCTGCTAGATCTGTCAGCATTGTACCATTCCTCAGCAAGAAGTGTATTCTTCCTGTTTAAACTGTCCCTCGCCTCTCTAAACTGCTCCGTCCTGTATCCGAGAGAGACTCAGGCAGTGCTAATGGGGGTGAATGCTGGAAACCAGGAAGAACTGCTGGCGAGTTCACCTTCTTTTTGGAGACACTTCAAATTTGCAAGGGGCTAGAAATGATTTAAAGTAAAATTTATGCAGAAAGAGATGAAGCTTAGCTCTGCTTTCAAACTGGAAACTGTGTTGGGAGCAGAAGCTTGTTTCTCTCCTTAGTAAATCAGGGTTTATCTGTGTGTAACTGTGGAGAGAGACCTCCATGCTCGCTTAAGAGCCACATAACCGAGGTCTCATGCAGCTGCATGTCGAGCTGCTGCAGAAGGGCTCCCTGGCTTCTTTGGTAGGAGGCTGCAGCAGTTTGGATCTTGCTGATGGAAACGCAGATAACAACGACAACACTGACAGCCAACTCTGAATCTGAACATCTGGGCTATTCCAGTTGAGTCCATTTAAAAGCTGCCACTCATACCCAGAAAAAAATAGTTAAGGAGGGAGACTTTGGTTTCCTCTGCTGCTCCATTACTCTTGAACCTGCTGCTTTGTCAGTCCATCCTCCTCAGGCAACATGCAAGTTGCTTATTTTGGAAGAGACAGTTTTATCCTGTTTCTGCATCTTTGGTGTATAACATACAGGTCTGGCACTTTGGGAGGTACCATGATCAGCTGTTGTTCAGATCGTGTGGCAGGAGGTTGCAGAGGAAAGACAAGTCCTCCAGGATTCCAGATACCCTTCAGTGGCACCTCATGAGCTTGGGGAGTGGAAATGCTGGTCTAAACGTGGTCTTGGATCTGCTGCTTTTTGGCATTGGTAACAAGATACTTAATTTATTGGATATATAGAGTCAAGCTGGGTCCCTGTGGCGTTATGCATAAGCAAATTTACATCTATAACCTCCCAGCAAAATCTCCAAAGCCTCTGATATGTGAATCTCAAGATCTGTTCTAAGAAGTTGAATTTTACAAGTATTTGAGCTTGTCCCTTTTTCAGATGGCATAATAAAAATGAAGTAATGCAATATCCATTCCATGAAAAATCCACTCCATTTATAAGAAATTCCTTCACAGTATTTGAAAGGGTCATGAGGTTTTGAGGAGCATCCCAGGAGGGGGAAATGGAGCCAAAACTCTGACTACTTTAAAGAGCTGCCTGAGAAGTGTATGAACAAGATGATTGTCCATTACAGCCACAAACAGGGCTCTGTCCCCGTGCAGGCTGTTGTCTGATGTTCTGCAGATCATTCTCCCTGCCCTCCCTACATCTGCTGTTTATTACAAATTGTGTTCCAGGCTCAGATGTGAACCCAAGCTTTTAGTTACATTGAATGCCCCGTCACACTAATGATGTGTGGCGTTGGTTTTGAACTATTAGATTAGTGGGCTGAAGCAATTTTGTTGATATTTACCATTCTGTCCTAGAGTTCAAACCTTCTCTTTGCCTCTTGTTTCCCCCATTTAAAGGGGGGGGTTGTCTTCTTTGGGATGTTCAGACAGGGGCTCCTGGAACTACTATGTATATAGTATATTCAGTTTCAAACACCTAAAGTAGTAGCCTGAGCTACAAACCAGCCAGGACTGACTTCCAGTACCACAGCCATCAAATCATCTAGTCTTATTTATTTGTTTCGTCAGATTTCTGCATCCAGTTCCGGCTGATCCATGGGTATCTCTTGTGCTGCCAACCTGGCTGCATCTCTCTGCTTCCAGGACTCCGCAAACCAAGTGCAGCTGACCTGGCCGTATGACACAACACATCCGTCTAACCTGTAAGGTAACCAAAATAAGTGTGTGTGTTTTCCAGGCATCCTCTGTTGCTGTTCTGGGATTGTTTCTCTGTTTGATTTCCCTTCCTCAGAGGCAAGAGATTGGCACAGTTTCTTTGTGCTAGGTATCAGTTCTCTTCCTTCTTTTTAGCCTTCCTCTTCTCTTTTTTTTTTTTTTTTCTCCCCTCTCCATTTGGAACTGTCCTCAGGTTGCAGCAGCCTCTCTTCCCTGCCTTTGCTAGCGTGGACAGAGCAGAAAATGTGATCGTGTGGATACAGCTCTGAAACACGAAGGCTCAAGAGATGTGAAATTGGTCTTCCTTGAAGACCTGCTGTGCTGTCTCTGGTGACTCGTGACACCTTTCCAGGGTTCTCCTTCCCTCCTAGCCTCCTGTCAGTGTAACCTTCTACACTATAAGCTTTTTTTGGGAAAGACTTGCTTTTATTGTGTCTAATACAATAGGTCCCAACCTCAAGTAAGACCTTTAGGCACTCCCATTATGTGAATGAGAACAAGATTGTTGGTGTCAGTAATTAACATTCTTGTGGGATTGTTGGAAGTGCTTTGGGATAAACACCACCTGGAATCCTGGTCTGGCTTGTGTGGGTTTTAGGCTGCAGAGAAGGCTCATCCTGTTCACATGAGAGGGCTTGGACCATCTGTCTGGGTGTGCAAAAGGTCCTGTTGTCCATAGAGGGGTGCGGTACCTCAGTGAAAAGCTGGACACCGGCCAAGTGGGGACATTGCTAGTGGGGAGGAAGAATGGAGACAGTAATGATTGCAACTGAGAACAAAAGTTATATGATAGCCACCAAAACGGGGAGAGCAAAACACCAAACTAACAGTCACCGATCGTGTTGTAAGTGTCTGGCACAGTAATGTCCCTTGATGGGCTTCTAGAGAGGAACTATCACTCTGGTTACACGGCTGGCAAAACTCCCACTGACTGCAGTGTCACCAGGTGGTCCCCCTGAAGTTACCTGGGTTGCTTTGCTTCTGAGTGCCCAGATAGCTGCACACCACATCATTGTGCACATGCTGATGAATTATTCTTGCCTTTAAAGGGAGGATTCGATTTGGTACTCCCTGCATTTTGAATTCTGGGCTCCCTCTATCTGCATCTGAAATCTTTGAATAAACAAACACTGGCTTAGACCACAGCGCTGAAGCCATTAAGAGCCCTTCACACCAGCTCTTATTTCGGGGAGTGTATCTTGCCGGGTGCTGTGATGCCAGGAGCAGCATGGGGACATTTGATGTCTTCATCAGGCATGGGTCATCACTGCAGACGTCTGTGGCTGTAGCTCGTACCTCATACACAAGGCAGGCAGCTTAGCTGATCGTACTGAAGGGAACGTCTCATAGCTGTGAGTCTCTGACGTAACGAGCCAAAACTTTATTTGTGTTGCAGCCCCTTGCCACCACAAAGGTGCCTTAACCAGCTGCTAGAGGGTGCTCAGTAAAGGGAAGTTCTCCGGATAACAGAAAACTGGTCATATATATGAATATATATATATATAATCACTGAAATTAAGGTCCTTCTCTGCGTCTCGCTCTGGGGAATACTGTCTGTCTCCACTGCTTATGTACAGACTCCCAAATAAGGTAAATTTTGACTCTACAATGTCAACCTTTGAATGACAGTATTAAATCTTGGTCCGCTCGAGCATGTACCGGTGGCTGTGGTGGATAAGGTACATGCATTGTCACCAACCATTAAAGGGTGGTGGAATCACTTAGGCACCTATATTACATGTTTGCAGGCTAAGTTCTTTTTTTATTATTATTATTCAAGAGTTTTAAAGCTAAGAAATGCCAGCCTTAAGGTGGCCTGTGTAACTGTAATTTGTCCTCTTTTGTGCATTTGCATTGCGATACACTATTTAATTATAATTAAGGCACACGCTGTTCTTTCGACAGGTTCCCTGCCTCACTCATTGTACAGAATAGACTGTGCTCAGTAAGTAATAATTTTATTTTCTCTCTGCTGTTCTCTTTGTGGCCCATGCTTTATTTACAGCATGCTATTCCAATATTGTTCTGAAGACAGATTTATTCATTTCCTCCTGGGCTTTTCCATCATACTCATCACTACGATGTGAGCACTTCACAAAGTCTTATTCAAAACTAGTATTATCCCTGTTTTACGGATGAGAAATACCGAGAGAAGAGTATATATATATAAAAAAAGTCCAATTAGGAAGATTGTGTTCTGATTTTGCCAGAAAATACAACATGGTGAAGCATCTCATTTGGTCAAAGTTAATAAATTCTCATTTGCTGCAGCTGTATCTACAAGTGCTCTTCACTTCTGCAAGTCAGACTTCAAAATGTCAAACCAGGCACCTAGGAAATTAAGATTTCACAAATAAAAACTTGGTTTTGAGCCCTGTGCTTTGCATCGTATTGGCATTGTGAGGCAGAAGCCCCTTCTTGCAGCCGTGGTCACCACCTCAGTGACAGCACAGTGCCTTCTTCTCCTGCACTTCCCTGCAAGGACCAGAAAACAATGGCCCCTAGTTTTTGCAGTAAGTTAAGTGGAAGTTGTTGAGGCACTTCCCTTTGGTGCTTGACCTTGGTTCATCATCTGAGCCAGACATCTTCTTTCCCACTGGCAACCTGTAATCTGGCGTTTCATAACTTGGGAGTGTTTCACTTTGCAGCCTAACTAATGTTCTTTTAGTGCAGTTCTCTGTGTGTATTTCTCTTCCATTCAGAGATAACATAAACCCCAAAGCAGTGTAGTCTTGTGTTGTGACATGGACATCCATGCTGGAAGACCAGATGGGTTCTCAGGGTATTTCAGACAGTTGATGGCTTTAGACTGACCTGGTCTCCCCTTCCAACTCCCACTTCCCTCTCCCTGCCTGGAGAACCCGCTTTCCTCCTGCTTCTCTGTTTCTGCCACCTTTCTCATGACCGCACTCCAGTCTTGTCCCCTTTCTTGTTTTCAGACTTGAAGATCCTGTCTCAGAGCAAAACCTTTTCCTCTGACCTAGCAGATGAAACGTTGGAAGAAACTTTTCATATTTTACCAGAGGTCTGGACCAGACACATAAATGTCAGCCTAAGAGTGAGCCTGGCAATACCAGGAGAGGCTGAAGACAGATTAATGATGGGAATTGCTAACCAACTTCAATATTAATTAGCAATACAAATTCTACTTATTACTGCTTCCATTTTGAGTAAAACTCATTACAGTTCATTGCTGGTATCCTCCTGGCATCTCAGGTTTTAGAGTAACTAGGCAAGATTAATATGGAGAAAGCTGAGCAGTTAGTTATTCAGCATTGCGAAAACGCTCTGGGATGTGTCTAGAGGAGGACAAAACTCCAGTTTCCCTGCAAAACAGTGAACGAAGTCCTGAAAGAATGAAACAAGATTCCCAAAGGAAAATGCTGCAGGAGTGCAGGCAAGCTACGTAAGCTTTCTTAGGAGTTGTGCTCGGTTCCTCGGGAACTGTTTCTTCTGCAGTATACTATTTTAAACTGTTTTTATCCCATTTTGTGACACCGGTACGTGGGGGGGGTCCGTGTGCCGGTTAGCCGTGTTCCCGGCTGGCCGTGTCCGAGGGAGCAGCTGGTTCAGGACCCGTGGGCCTCAGTGTTGCCCAGTTCATGCGGCCAAAGAGATGGTTCCGTTAGCCCAAAACATGGGAGGTGGGAGATCCCCACAGGATATGTAATTTATCAGGGAGCAAGCCGAGATGGGAAAATCACAAGGCTACATTTTGTTTGATTAGTGGATAGGTTCTGTGTTCCTCGTAAGGGTGTGAGGCTCAATGTCTGGTAGTGAAGCAGCATTCAGACCATTTCCATTTGAATGGCAAATGCTGCGTAAAGCTAATTACCCCCACGAGGATGAAAATTGCCTCACTTGCCTTTTCCTCACGTTTATTTACCCCTCGGTTTGCTGGGAAACGCGGTTATTACAGCTGCCAACGTCCAGGGTCGGCAGCGGCTCCCCCAAGAAACAAGTTTGTGCGAGCTGGTGTTCTCAGCAGGCTCGGGAGCTCCTTCGGGCTGCTCGGCAGTGGCCGGAGGGCCGCGTCTCCCTCCGCGCGGGCTCGGGGCGCGCGGCCACGGCGCTGCTTTGCGGCAGTCATCCCGTTAGGCGAGTTCGGGAGGTAACCGGCACCCGCAGCCACGTTGTGCTCGGGAAGACAAAACTTGCACGTCGCGC
>VZSV01000160.1:1118830-1130818 GCA_013398735.1 Nothocercus julius
TTTTTTTTTTAAAGGGCCCTTTATGGTTTCAGAGGATTGGATTGATAGGTGAACCTTTGTCCATTGAAGACAAAAGTCTAAATGGAGTCATCGAGATGCAGTGCTGAAATGCACCAAGTAACACTGGTAGCGTTGGTTGGAGCTGTGGCTTTTTCCAGAATGGGGAGTGGGAAGAAGCAGAGTGGAAATCCTGGACGTCCAGGTGTGTCCAGCTCCCTCCCCTTGCTTGTAGAAGGAGCTTTGATGCCACCTTGGTGCCCCATCCCATTTCAGCCGTGGTTGGGACGCAGGGCCCTGTGCTCCCTAGCCCAGAGTGCTTAATGGCAGAGGGAATCCAAGTGAGTAATCCAGGCGGGAGAGGCTCTTGTGGTTCTTTGTCTCCATGAATATTTAATACCTCACGCAGAGCGGATGAACTTTATCTTAGTTCCCTCGTGTTTCCAATTGATTTCTCTAGGGTCTTCCCTATATATTTATTTAAATATGAGGTGCTCTGCTTCCAAATCTTCCTATATCTGGGAGGTTGGCGAGACACTTTGCTGGCGGCAGTGGGAGCCGGATGGGGATGCCCCGTGCTGGGGTGACAGCTCTGCCCTGTGTGTTCAGAGGCAGGGGCGACAGCACCGTGTTCTGTAGGGAGCTGATGTCGCAGGGGTGCCCTGAGCACCCCGGTCGGGTAGAGGAAGCCCCGGCTCGCACGCAGGGCTGGAGGGTGGATGTGGGAGCAGGCCCTGGAGCGCTGCTCCTTGCAGTGTCCTCAAGGAGCCGAACTTCAGCGCAGCTGTAGCTCGCCCCGGGTAAAAACAGTGCTGATGAGCACAGGTTACAGATCTGGGTGCCCGTGTTCTTTTATGTAGCCCACAGTGTTTGATGAGTGACACTTGATCCTGCCTATAAATAGCCCGTCGCTGCTCGGAAGAAGAATTGAGCGCGGTTGAATTATTTTAGGAAAATCCTATATAACTTGGAGCAGTTATTTGTGTCTCTGTAAATGTTAATCTGTTCCCTTTGCGTTTGCTCAGTTGCCTTGTGTATGAGATGAAATGAAGGCGCTTGCTTTGGACTTGAGACAGTATTTCAGTGAGGTAGGAGGATAAAAACAAACAAACGGTAGTAAGGAACAACCATCAACTGGAGCTAAAACCTCCCCCTCGTAGCCCTTTGCAAACTGGCTTGAGATTAAGGTCAAAGCTTTGTTCTTTATGGAATGATGCTGGTAAGAATAAAATTGAATAAAATGGAATCTCATCTACCTGTTCTTTTTTAATAGAAAAACTGTGATAAACTCAATAGACCATTAAGATTGCAAATTAGGTTATTCAGAAGCAGGAAGCTTGTTCTGTCCCCTCCAGCTATCCCTGAAGTCCTTGGAATCGATACTCATTTTTCCATGGAGGGACAGCCTGGCAATGCAGGAGCTCCTCAGTAAAATACGATTAGAAATGGGGAGAACCAGAGCTGCAGAAGCCTCCCAGCATCCAACAAGTGTTTTTAATAACATGTTGATTACGTATCTTAAAAACGGGCAGCACATATTTGGCTGCAGACAGCGTGCTGCTTCCAAAACGCTGAGCAGGGTAAACTCACCGGTCCTCCCCTGCACGTGGCCTTTGCGGGCTGAGCCTGTTTGCTCTGTTAGCTCCTCACAAAACGCTCTGCCTTGCTAGGAAGCTCTGCTGATAAACCAATGCTTCCATCTGAAATTGTATGGTGCGTATCCACGCTTAGGCCTGCCATTTATCCCAATGAAATGACAAGGGAAAACTGAGGGTCTTTTCAGAAAGATAAATCACCTGGCTTACCTGCTTCCTGCTGATTTATCAGCTCAGTTTAAGGAAATTACGCACTGCAAATTTTTCCTTGTTTACACACCAGCATTTGGTTAGTCTTGATGATGAAGTGTCCTTCTGACTGGCAAGGTGTTAAGCCTTCAGCAAAGATCCTCAGAGAAATCTAAGAATTACTTAGATATTTTTTAAAAATAATAAGCTAGTCCCCTTTCTGCAAGCTGCTCTGGCTTAGGTTTTGAACTTGCCCAATTCATCTTTGCACACTGGGGACAGGAGGGATGGCTCTTGGAGTGGAGCAGGATTTAAGGAAGCGCGCGGGGAGCGGGATGACATGTTTCTTAAAACACGCTTCCAAATTATAAAAACATGTTCAAGATGAGCCTGGGCACTGTGCAAGAGCAGAAAGGAAATCACTTCTGCCATCACTAGCTTGGCATGAGAATAACATTCCACACAATATATATGCCAGTATGCTCGTAGCTTGTGTCTCTGAATATTCAGTACTTTTTTTTTTCCTCTCTTCTTTTTGATTTTACTTTAAATTGCTTATGAGGAGGTCCAGCTGAAATTTGTTAACCATTCTGCTTTTTTTTTTTAATATTACTTTTCTGTAAGCAATCTGTCCTAGTTTTGAGAGGTCAGCAAGCGGCAGTAGGCTCTGCTCTGCTTCTATTTAAGTCACTGGCCAGTGGAGACTTTTTAAGGAAAAAAAAACAAAACAAAACAAAAAAAAACCCCAAACAACAAGAAGAGTGGTTGCAGTGTTACTCAAGTCTGAGATTACAGTTTCTCAGATGTTTAATCTAAATGGCAATTATAAATATACTTACTTGTCTGTGAATGTTAAGACCTGGGCGTTGAAGCAATTAAGTAACCCAAACAGTGACTTCTAATTTTGATACCCGCTTAGCCCGCAGGGTGGTTTCCGAGTGGGCAGTTGAGCAGCCTTGGGCCTTCTGAGATGCCCTTCTTGCTGCCATAGATCCCTGTGCCTTGAATAAGGATGTAATGTGCTGAGGATATTGATTTATTTAAAAAAAAAAAAAGGGGGGGGGGGGAAGGAACGGGTCTTAATAGCAAAAATGTCTCGGCGCTGTGAAAACAACAGTAGTATTTTACTGATGGAGTGCTATTGATTTAGTTTTCCAGTGATGTTGCGAAGAAAGTGGCAATCCTGATTAATTCCATATAAATAAATAAGTCCAATTTGCAGTTCATGGTTGTGGACTGCAGCTTTATATGATGTATTAGGTGCTTTACGTATTTTTTTCTCATTTAATACATGTGCTGAAGAGAATATCATAACTTTGCAAATAGACTATTGATTTATAACAGGCATTTTTGTGCATCAGTTAAAACATTTCTCTGCTAAGGATGATCTTACCAAAGGGAACGTAGAAATAAACCGTGTTTTGTTGAGTTTTGACTTCAGGATGCTCAAGGAGGGAGGTGTTTGTGGTCATTGTCCTGTTTGTGCTTTACCGTAGTAATTTCTTTTTACTTAATTTTTCCTCTTTCTGAAGATTTAATTTGGTGGATCTGTTAGGTCAGTGACCCAGTCTGCGTGAACTACATGATATTTTATTATCTTGCAGTGTTCACACAGGCTGGGGAACGTATGGTGGAAGTAACCTTAAAATTAGGATTGAAAGAAAACTGATGATCTTCTACTTGAAGAGGCCTTTAAAAACCACCGCTTCTTGGTGCTGATATCTCTGTATCCCATGTGTCCCGCGGGAGAGCGTTTGCCTGAGTGTCTGTTGGAAAATTGCATGTGTAAAAATTACCATAGTGAGCGCGTCGCCTTTCCCGCTTCCAGCTATTACTAATTCACACCAAGTCTTCCTGGGAGTCTGGGTAATTCCGTGGGGTAAATAAGGAGCAAGAAGCATTTGAGTTGAGCAGAGCATGAAGAGGGATTTAATTGTTAATGAAAGTTATTTAATGCTGTGCTAATGATGATACAGCAGCTTTTTGTTCTTCCTATTCCTCATGTTCACGCTGTTACGCACTAGGAATCTCCCGAGTTGCAAAGTTGGTTCAGGAATAGTAAATTGCAGATTAGAGGGATCCAAAAGATGTTGTTCTGCATGCACTGGATTTCATTTGTCCAGGGGCAGTTTGTGCAGCTGACTTGGTCCTGGGCTGCAGCGAAGAGCTTCACGTGCTCCGGGCAGCTGCATCTTTCTTGTTTGCAGATTTTGCTCTATTGATGTTCTGCTTTTTCTTAGTGCACTGTATAAATGTTAGCTCGGAAGTCTGATCCTAGAGCATCGCGTGTTGTTCTTTGAACCGCTTTGAGTATTGACCATTGAGTTATTTCATTTGCCAGCAAAGCCTTGCAGCTGTAGTATCCTCTAGGCGTAGAATTTTGTCCAGAGGTCTTTTAGCAGTGTAAAAAAACCTGTTGTGTTTGAATTTATTACTCTTCCATCCACCTATTGAAAGAATCTGAAGTACAACCGTCCTTTGTAGTTCAGATTATAGTTCACACAAGTTATAAGATTATATAGTGACTATTTGTTGTTTTGTTCATTTACCTGCTACAGAATTTTTTTTTTTTTTGAGAACAGCTGAGCCCTTTTCTTGCATGTCCATCAGATGCTTCAGTCTTTCAAGTGACCCAGCTTTTAATTATGTGGTGATAGGAGAGACGGACTGAAGAAATTGCCTACTGTGCCCTGACTCAGACCCCTTGCATTCCTTTTCTTCTTTGTTTAATGTGATTATGGATTTTTGTACTTCTGTACTTCTGTCTCCTTCTCCTCTAAAATTTCAGTTTCTCTTCCTTGTCCTTTTTTTTTTATTTTTTTATTTTATTTTATGTCGTTTTCATGGGTTTCTGCTTGTTTGGAATAACCCTGTGTAATTTTGGCACCTATTCGTCCAGTTTTGTCTTTTTCCTTTGACTAGAAGTACAGATGTCTGTGCACTTCTGATATTATCTTTCCGTACTTATGTACTGAATTTCAATATTTTGTCTTTGTTTTGCTTGACGTTTTGAGGCTGTCACGTTCAGTGGCACTCGGTCAGAGTGTGTGTCAGCAGCTGACGTGGTTGTGCTCTGTTACTGTATTTAAATAAATGATGTTTGATGTGCCTGTAACTTTTGACATGTGTCTAACATTGCTGTTGACCCAGAGGTGAATAATACACTGAAGCTAATAGGTTTATAGTGTTCTGTACTTTGAGGCTTTCACCAATGTAGGTCTAACTGGTATTTCATGCTAATTAGATTGTTTAACTTAGGCTTCATACAAATTTGCAGACACGTGTTCTTCTGCAGCTCCAGCCTGTTTAATGCTCTGTACGCGGTGTATAGCCAGGCATTAGTATTGAGTTTTATTTGGGGGGAAATTCCACCTGATTTGGGTTTTTCTTTGCTTCTAAGAAATTCTGAGCCACAGCAGAGCTAGGTTTTTGCTTCCACGCTTATTTAAATTTGTGAACATGCAATGTTTTTATTTATAATATGGTCCTTCCTACTATGTTTTTCTTGAATTAAAAATTTAATAATTTAGTAATAATTCTAGTGATTCCTCCTTTCTCACACTATGGAGGCAGGGATACCTTTGTGTTGCTGGCAGTTCTAACGTGCCTCTCTCGAGCGCTTGGTGGCAACTTCCAGCTTTATCTTCAACTCACGTTTTTTACGTAATGGTCCAGTCGGTTCATTCTGGATAAGCTCTCGCCTTTTTCCATGTTCTCCTGTAGCTAATGAACCCGAACGTCTCCTTGACACAGCTTTCTGACTCACGCACTGAAACCCTGGAGTTTCGCTGCAGCACGAGCTGGGCCCCCTTGCCAAAAATCATGCAGGTCATTAGAACTGTCAGGACATTGAAAGTCTCCTGTATGTAGGTCGGAAAACTGGAGTACAGCTTGCTCCCTAGGCTAGGGCAAGAAAGGAGTATCAAATATCAAAAAATGAAATAAAACAGCACCCACAGATCTGTGTTGACGTGGGTAGGGCACCAAAACGGCTTCCAGGAAACTTGGGTGCAGTCGGGATTGGCTTTATTCATGTTGGACTGTCAGTGTTGACGCTGCAGAAAAATGGGGCATTTTGTTACCAATTTGGGAATCTTTTACGAGAAATGTGCAGGTAGGAAGTGCATTGGAGACGTGAAGCCGCTGCCAAGCGCCCATCCCGTTTTCCTGCGTGTAGCCTCAGCTTCTGAGCCGGCTCTGGCGCTGGTGGGAAATATTGGCAGAAACCGCACCTTGTCATTTTTAGTAGTTGAATTGGCTATTGACTCGTTTGCAAAGTTCCGCTTTATATTGGTAATTAACTCTCAATTTAACTTTAATTACTTTAAAAAAAAAAAAATCCAAATAGAAATATCATTTATTTGACCGGTTCCTACGGAGGATTAAAGCTGTTATTTTCATCTCAAAAGCCGAGATTTACTTAGGTGTCAAGAAAAAATGTGTAAGGCCATGAATGGGTTAAGTTTTGAAATTAAAAAAAAAAAAAAAATAAAAAAAAAAGGTAGCTTGCAGTTCTTTCCCATATTAGCCAGTTACTTGCCTAAAGCCCATGTGAAACTTCCATTAATGATCTTTAGCTTGTGTGGCTAAAGGCTTCAGGTGCCATTTTGATTCTGCTGCTTTTTTTTTGTTTTGTTTTTAATTGAGATAATAATGAAATGGCCATAGAAGCCGTTCTTGAGTGGCTCCACCTGCATCTGCCAGTCAAGGCGACTTTGTGATGCCAAAGGGCCATCTCTGAGATTTTCTGAGATTTTAGGTATATAATTTTATATGTTCGTTTCAAGGGTGGGAAAGGAGGAAAGAAAAAGCAAAGCTTCTGTTGGCATTAAAAGCTTCTAGAGTCTATGTGGCAAACTTGGAGTATGACAAAATTCCATAATTTTCCCAGGTTGTCTCATTTTCTGGAATCTGAACTGGCTTGTCTTCTGTTTGAAGTGTAAAATAGCTTATTTATGCTAATCTTTGCATTCAGTTATTTGTTTATTCCTAGTTCAGGTCTTTGGAGCCTTAATTTTCCATTCTGTGGATTTTCTTTTGTTGTACTTCTGGCTTCTTTTTCCTTATCTCCTTCCTTGAATTTACGGTAATTTTTGCTTCATATCTGAACGCGAAGAAAAGAGGTCAGAAATGGCCTAGTCGGGTACCTGAAGTGATCTGGTAATACCTGTGTCTTGGTTGTGTTTTTCTTGTAGTTTTTTTTTTGAGCAGAAGGGAAAATGTACAAATTAGCTAAAATAAAGCAATAGTGTCCTACTGGAACTGCTGAGCTTTTCCTTGTGCTGTTGAGTGTGAACCAGTGTTTTTTTGCTTGGCTGTTTCTTGCCTTTGAACAGAGACAAGTAGCAATATTGCTTAGCGTTGATGTAAGCGCTGTAGGTCGGGTATCTAAAACTAAGGAGGCAAAATCTGGAAAGTTTTGCTGTGGAATAGGGGTTTTCATCCTGCGTTTGAGGCTTTTGGGGAGGACGGAGCTGTGAACAGGAGAGGCCGGGACGCAGGCCCTGATGCACCGCAGAGCTGGGCTCGCGCGTCCGCAGGGAAGCGGCTTGTGCTGATGGCCCCGGCTCCGAAGGGCTCCCAGCGTCTGAGGCTTTACCAAAGTTGTGGTTTCCACTTGTTTCCTTGGTTTACTGTGGTTGCTCCACTTTTCATTTTGCCGAGGAGATCAATAGCCTGAAAGAAAAGGTGGCTTATTCACAGTATAGCTGCACGTCCTCCTCTATACCAGCCCTGACCTGTGTATCCACTTGGATGTCTCCTATTTTTTGTCCTGTGGTGGTGATGGTCATCGCTGTGCAGCAAAGTCCATGCCCCAGCCTCAGGGACCCATCTCCTTCTGCATTTAGGGAATATCAAATGCTCTTCAGGTGTGGCGTTTTACTACTCTGCTATAGCATTTGCAAGCACGTCCTTTGATTAGTAAAACTAAACCAACCTGTAAGAAATAGATTTCCCCCCTGCCTTCCACCCTTGGATCTTGTGTGATCTTGAGCATCTTTCTAGTTTCTGTATGTGCAGGTCACCCTTGTGTGATAAACTGGATGTGCAATCCTAGCAGGTCCAGTGAATTACTTACATATCTAAGGATAAAATTTCTTGTATCTTTTGCAGTGTTACTGTAGGTGAGCTCTCCGAAGAGAAAGGCGCAGATCAAAGTTTCAAGTGTTAGAGCTGTCTTTCAAAAATAGATGTCGTTTGCTACAGGGCAAATTAAGGAATGATTTTAAGATATGAAGATAAGCTCAGGGAGTTCAGAGGGGTTTCCCTTGGTCTTGGGATGGCAGAAAAGAGCCAAGACAATGTTGAACTGCGGTGGGACTGCAGACGCGCTGGAATTCCTGGGCAGTGTTTAATGGTGACTGCCTGGAGTTGTCTGATACGTCCCTGTGACTTCCATTTGGAAAACGGAAGGGTAGGGTGGGGCTATTGCTCTCAGTATCTGACAGGCAATGGCAATATTTTAATTATGGCAGCTTGTACAGTCTTTGTAGTAGCTCTTTGGAATTGTAGTAGAGAGAGGCCCTTGGCTTTGTTTGGAAGGGCTCTTTGCGGGCAGTGTTGCTGATAGACAGGTGCTTTCTGCGGAACACGTGCTAGCGGCATAGTGTTGTAATAGCACATCCACCTTTGATTCATTCTGCTGCCTTTTATGATGATAAATGTTGAGATTATGCCGTCTTTTATGGCTGTTTGCAGCAGAAGCGCCGTGCTTGTTCCTTAATTATTTATATTCTCCTCCAAGACCTTACACATAGCGAGTGTGTTCATTCAATAGACCAATGGTACAAAAATAGGCTGATTTTTTTTTTTTTTGAAATGGCTTTTGTGATTAATTTCTTTTAATTGTGACTAATCTGCATTAATTTTAATTAAAAAAGAATTGTCTTTAACTTGTCTGAAAAAGTGCTTGGATCCCTTTGGTGTGTCCTCCCGCTCCTCTTCCCGGTAGCGTGGAGGGAAGTTTTCCGAGATAAACTGACACTACGCTCATCCGACGGGTACGCAATCTGTACAATTGCAGGCCCGTGTCTTGGCCTCCCGGCTGGGTGGTGGCCCTTGCTCTGCGTCCCCCGCAGCGCCGGGCAAGGCGAAACCCCCGCGGAGGCTGCAGCGCGGCCCCTTCCCGGCGCCCCCCGCGCTCCTCCTTTCGGGAAGAATACTTCTCTTAATGCGCTGCTTTTTTTTATTTTAAACACTTTAACCTCTAACCTCCGGTATGAAATTCAATAGGAGCAGAGAAGCTGCCGGTGCCTATTCAGAGGTCTGCAATGCGAGCAAAACGTTGCTTTTTAATGTTCTCTTCTCTTTTTCTAGTAAATATTACTGCAAAGGAAGTCTGCCCTGTTTCACAAGCACTTAATAACTCCAGTTGCATCTCGTGGCCATGTAAGGCCTTTTAATGCTGTAAAAACCCTTTGTATTAAAAAAAAATATCCATTAGTGATGGTAATTTAGTGTCATTTCTAGTGCTGTGAACCCCCAAGACCCCCGTGCTCCTCCTTGGGATCTGAGGGCGGCCTTTCCTCGGAGGCTCCTCTGATGCCGTTGCCGCTATTTTCCTCGCTTGCTGGAGCCGAGGAATGTCGGGGGCCCGCGCGGGGGCACGGGCAGCGCGGAGAGCGCCGGGATTGCGGGAAGCCTCCCGGCGGCAGCAGCGCCCTGCCCGGTGCCGCGGCCGGTGAGGGCTCCCCTCGTTTGCTCGAGAAAGGAATTTCCCTTCCGAGAGCACTAAGGGAGCGGGAATACAGCTGATTGCTCTGTAAGTGTCTCTTGGCCCTGCCGTGCTTTCTGGATACCAGGTTTTGGCTAGTATGGGTCAAAATGATTTCATTTGATAGGTATGTTAAGTAGTAGCAAGGCTACCAACTTGAATAATGTCACTGCTGCTGTGAGGGGAAATGGAAGACAGAAGCTCTTGGAAATCCGTTGTGGGAGTTTGTCCAGGAGAGTCAGAGTTTATCTGCATTTGCACTGGAAATGTATTTATGGGGAGAGGTTAAAGTGTAGATGTATACATAGATACGGGAAAATCATCTGAGCTTTCCTTCTTGGAAAGGACAACACGTACACTACGAACACCAAGCAAATTCCAGGACCCTAAGGGCAAATGCAGAAAAGCTTCTGAAAAGTCAATATGCTCAAGTAATGCATCACCCTACACAACTGATGTCACACACAAACATTAATTTTGTTTTATTCAAGTCCGAGTTTGAAAGTTAAGTATTGTAGTATGGACAAAGTCTTCTTGAAGCCGCTTATCCAAAGCGGGTTGGTGGAATTGCTGTTTGACAAACCTTTTGCTTGAGAAGTGTTATGAGACTCACTGTTCCAGGTTCTCCGTGCCAATATCAAGGCAATGCATGCTGTCAAAATGAATAGGTAATGGAGCTATAGAAGTTTCCATTTGACACAAATTGATTTAGAACTTTTTTTGTCTTAACCCTTTTGGGTTCTTGGAATACAAAAGGGTGGAGAGGGATCTCTTAACATGGGCATCAATCCTGTGGACTAGTGGGGATCTGAGCAAAGGAGGAAACTTGCTAAACGTGTAGAGTCATTGTAGGGGTTTTTCTTGCAGGCTAAATAATATATTAAGTCAAATGGCTCGTGGTGCAGCTGCCTTATGTCGGGAAAGCTCCAAGGAAAGCGCTGCAGTTATGTTCCCTTGGCTAATCCAGGAAACATAACCTGGGGATTTGCTCTGACAGCTTTTATCAGGCACAGATGTCATGCAAGGGGTTAGCACTTGTTTTGGGGAGTTTGATGGACTTCTGATGTACTTCCAAAAATACACTTACGGAAACTTTAGAATGCGCTTTGTATTTGCATCAGTCAAAGCTACAGCGGGTACCGTGCCTACGATTTTCTCTGCTAAAGTTAAACTTCCAGGGCAGTATGCAGCTCAAAGACCTGGCTGCAGCTATTAAAGACTCTACCTGTTTTGGCTCTACCTGTGGAATTAAGGGATTAAACTTCCAAGTCACACTTCTGGATCAAAACTGTGGTGAAAATGTTTGGCTTGTGACTTCAACAAGTGGTTTCTCCTTGTTGCTGTTTCATTGTTGTTTTGTGCAGATTACCCCGTTCCTGCGCGCGTAGTCTGCTGCTTTCATGAGAAATCCTGCTGGTTTCATTCGTGTGACTAAGACTGCCTTACTTTGGGAAATAAGCTGGAGAGCTACATGGAGCTTCCGTTCTGGGGTCCTTCGGAGTTACGCTAAACTCCTGAAATACCTTTTTTGTGTTCCTTCAGAACATCGACTTTAGCATGTGAGCGCAGTTTGGGTGCGCAAAGCACCTGGTATTTGATCCTTTCCACCTCCAATCTTACTTTATAGGGAAATCAAAATGCCCGATTCCACAGCGCCGACGTTCCCACGTGACGGCCGCCTGTAAGGTGACCTCTCTGGCTCCGAGCCCGGGCCAGGAATGTATCGTTTCTTTGAGTCAGACTTTGAAACAGGTATTACTTTACAATTTAATTGGCTGCATGCATCTTGAAAAGGATATAAACCAGTGGTTTTTTCCACTATGGAGACATAAAGGCTTATTTCACAGAGGAGAAGGCATAAACGAGCCGGTACAAGGGACCTTGTCTGAACTGTGTACTGTGGGGAAAAGGTCTGATTTTTTGTGTGTGTGTGTGTGTTGTAGATTTTGGCAGTGTCAAACAAACAGTCAATGTTCTTCTAGAAAAACTAAGGATTTTTTTTTTTTTTTTTTAATATCTTGAAAAGATTTTTAATGAACCCCCCCTCTCCCCCCCGAGCCACCTATGTGAATTGTTGGGAATGTCGTCCGGTCTTCCAGGCGACGGCTTTTGCTGCAGGTTCTTGCTTAATGTGTTCCCTGAAATGTTCTGCACGTTCTAGTGAGAATTTCAGTTCTGTGGCATAAGCAAACAAGTGCTTTGCAACCAGAGGCTACTAGCAATTAAAGAAAACTTTGCATGCGTTTTGCAAGGGAAACCCCCTTTTTTCCCCCTTTTTTTTCTTTTCTCTTGTTTTCAGTAGGTGACAGTGATCTAATTCTTGTCCCCAGCTGGATCCAAACCCCTTTTTTGCTGACCTGTGTTCAGGTCCCTTTCATCCACTTGTATGCAGTGGAGATTTTCATATTAGTTATTTAGCGGTAAGGAGCCAAACAGTGGGAGGAGAGGGAATAAACCTCTCAGTTCTTTGAATCTCTATTTGAATCTCTCTCT
>VZSV01000160.1:1134583-1147868 GCA_013398735.1 Nothocercus julius
GAATTACTGTATAAACATATACATGCATACACACATACACACACACACGTGTACAAATAAGCCTCGTTACATTAAGGTATCAGCTAGAAGATGCAAAATTGGCTACAAGTGGTGCTATGGGGATTGCCCATGTCTGGGGGCAGAAGGGTTTTGGACTTGCTTTCTGTTTACTTTTATCTCTGCTGTACAGCTTGTTTTCACCGCTCAGCTAAATTCGTTTTACTCTTTGAGTACCTTTTGAATTTTGTTCCTTGGTGGGTTTAGATGTCTTAGATTTGTTTCTGTAAAGCAAAGAAAGCTGAATATCTCATACATAGACTCTAGAAGGCTGTTTAACTTGTTTCTCTTCCCTCCTTTTGCCTATCTCACTGTTTAAATTAGAAACTTTGCAGGAGTTACAGTAAAGTATTGCAGGGCAGCAGCAAACTCAGTGATATCCAAGTTTCTGAGGCCTTCAGGCTCAGTGCTGTGGAAGTTACACTTGGCCAGGGTCACCCTCCTCCCTGCCCCTCCTCAAGGTTTACAAAGTAATTTGATGAAGAAGAATTTTGAATGCTGTTTTATTTTAGAAATTAATAATGTAAAAAGTTATGCTTAGAATTTGATCCAATATTTATAGATTTCTGCTGTGCAAGAGTCAGAACAGCCTCATGAGGACAGTTTAAAATTCACATTTTTAATAGTCTCTTAAAGCTTCAAGAGTTGTAGAAGCCTCAAGAAGAGTCTCAAAGAATGGGAATAGGAAGAACTGTTCCCATTACTGTGTTGTGGTTTTCCTGGCTTCACCTATTGCTGGAAAGGCTTGTTTTTCCCTTAAGAATTTTGTTGTTTGTTTATTCCTGCGCCGTAATCCCTGTGGAAGGTAACTGCGGCTGCGGAGCAGGCGTGATTTCAGATGAAAACTCTGGTGCTGTTATTGAAAGCCAGCTGCCCTTTATTTTAATCCATACCATGCATTGATTTCTCTTGCTTGCCCGCCGCCTTGATGGCAATTACAGATTTTATTCAGCCACTGTTACTTCCATTGATTATGGATGATGGGCACTTGGGTATTATTGTTACTGTATAGAAATGAAAGTTCTTACCTGTATTTCCTGTAACTGCTGCTTGAAATATTTTTAAGTGCGGGTTTTTCTGTAAGAGACGGTGTGTGTTTGTAACCTTCCTGAGGACTCGCGCACACAGTCGCAGAGGTAACGATCCGTCTGGTTTCATCTGAAACCAGTGCACCGACCCGAAGATCTTTGCGTGGCGCTCAGCTTCGGGTAAGGGTCGGCTCCTCACAGCATCCCTGAAGAGTAAAGAGGTGCTGAGCTGAAATCGTTTCTTGTATCAGCAAATGACGTCATGAAACTGCCTCGGAGAGAGAAGTGGAAGGTCTGATCTTGGTACCTCAAAATCCCCGTGACTCACCTGAGAGAAATAATCAGCTTTTTGGGGCCTGGGACAACGTTAGAATTGGGTCATTCAGAAGAAAGTGTGGATTAAATCCTGGTGTCCGATGAGTTGCCATCTGTTTGAACTCATGTATCGAGCTAATATATTGAGCCTCCTAGGGCTTTAGAGTTCAAGAAATGATACGCACATCTGCGGATCTGGGAAGGAAAAGAAAGTCCCAAGGCCAGGAGAACCCGAAGCTGTTAAGGGGCTGTTCTGGGCTAGCCACGAGGATCACTCGGGCGCTCAGGAAACTCCTGAAGGGCAGCGTGACTCACTGCAAAATCACTGGCAGAACTCCTGACCTGGATTTCAGTCCTGATTCACGAAGGCATTTTGCTGCTTTCCATGCCAGGAATGCAAACCTGGGTCACGCTGGTTCTGGTGTCCTCACACTGCGTTCACCTTGGTTGTATTGCGGACACAACCCTAAGTGCTCTTCAAGCTCTAAGGAAATAGGAAGCAAACTTTGTAAGGATTATTTTTGGTAATTTTCAAGTAGAGGGTGCTTGAACATATAAATAGGCTTCCACGTCCGCTAATGAAAGGATGTGCGTATAATTGGACTTGATGTATTTTCTGGTTGTGCTGAATTACTTTGATGTGGCCCCTGTGGTTACATATTGAAGCCTGTGCTGTGCACTGACTCCTCCATCCCAAAGCCTGCATGGACCCGGGTCGGAACAGTTGTCATTAGTAAAAGCTGTATGTACAAGCAAATGAACGAGAGAAAAAAACAATATGACTACAAAGCGGTGTAAGATCGCCCAGTCGGTGTTGGGTAATGTGGCTTTTTGGAGTGGTTTCCTGCAGGGCTTACTCATAGGTACTGCTGCTGGGCTTCATCATCCTTGTTCTGAATGCAGGTGTGGACAGCTGTCTGAATGCAGAGCACAGGTTATTCACATGAAGCTTCAATCATCGTTCACGACCTTCCCTGCCCTCTCTGAGGCCAGTCAGATGGGTTGGCTTGTGCTCCCTTGCTGGGGATGTAGCATCTATAGGGGTTCATCTTAGACCTTCCTCCTGTAGATGCTGCTAAAGGAAGAGGTGAGGAAAGATGTCTAGTGCTGGTGCTGCAGTACGGCTGTGTGAAGCAGTGTGTGCAAGAGGAAGGGCCAGAATTAACTAATCTGTCTTTTAACAGCCTTTGAGGTGGTAGTGTAATTGTATTTAGACCAGGATGCTATGCACAAATTGAGTAACAAAGTGAATATTTCTCTTGTCCAGCCACTAGCGCCAGAACTTTGCCACTGTCTTTTCCCGCTTTTTGCAAAACGGCCTGCTCTGTCTGGTGAAATGAAATGAAATACCGAAATCTCTTAACATCAGTTCTGAAAACCCTAGATTTTTATGCATCCGTTTGTAGCAGTTACTTAGTTGAAGACTGAGCCACTGCATTTCTTGTTCCTTTACATGGCAAGTAGCTTTGTAAAAGTCGGTCTTTGGACATAGACCAAATACGACTGCTTGCCCCGATGCCAAATTTCAAGATGCGAGTTCATCGCGTACAGATTCTCCTGACGCCGTTGGCCTGAGAAGGAATTGGGTCATGTCCTGAAATAACAGCCCCGCGGCCTAGCTGAGACTGCCCCGTGAGCAGGACGCTCAAGATTATCTGCGAGGTGGTTTTCATGGGGACAAAACTTTCATATGAAAAAGTAATTTAGATTACATCTGTTTAGACTTCCATATAATAATATATAACTTAAAATGGTTAAAATGAATATTATATGGTCTGCTAATTTGCAAATGGCTGCGTTTTCATTTTCAAGCCATTTCCAGATTTAATAACTTGAGTGTTTTAATTTTGCTGTTGTAGCAGTATAAAAACACAGAGAGAGGACAGTGCATAAACATAAACACTGTCAATAATTTGCCATATCTGTCTCTAATGAGTCACAATTCAGGCATTAGTGCCAGTCTTGCAGTTCGCGATGGTTATAGCAGCACGCAGAGACTGTCTGTGGGGCTCGACTGATGGAGCTTGTGTATCGAGGGTCCCGTTGTGCGTCGTCTCTTCCCTGCAAGGCCACAGTGCTGCTCCGCGCTCGTGGGGTCGCATCCCTCTTGTCTGTATTTGTTCATCGCTTTTTGTTACATTAGGATTTTAAGATCACCTGGAGCTGACAAGAACTTGTTTGATGAAGATTTTATTCGAGGCCAGTGTGAAGATGACAACATTTGCTGTGACTTCAGATGGGTGTGTGAGTCCCGGGGTGGGCTTTTCTTTATTCAGGGGATTGTTACACGGAAAATGTTTGCATTGCAAGTCCCGTCTTAAATGGCGAGAGGAACCCTGGTGTTCAGCACTTCTGCTTCGAGCTCCTAAAGACCCTTTTAAAATAACTTGCTTGGCTCTTACTGCCTACGTGGTTGATACTGCTAAAGCCAGAAACACTGGCCGAGAAAACGTTTAATATAAAATAGGTCAAGCATATAAAGAAGTTCTGTGTTCTTGTGTAAATAGCTCCTTATAGATATATTTTTAAATAGAAGCTGTAATTCTAGAAATGCTGGCAAAGTTCTCCGTGCTCAGCTGGCTTTGCTAGTTTCTGATGTTTGATCAGGAAACGGGTCATGCGCTGTTGCCGTCCTGTCTTCGCGGACCCTGAAGAGACATCCCTGTGGCCGGCTCAGCCGTTCTGCTTAAGGTCAGGGTGAAGTCTGTAAAATCTGCTGCAGAGTAGGACTGAAGGACCCTTTTTGCCTCAAATCACAGAGGGGTTATTGGTAAGTTGTTACTCTCACACTCAGGCGAAGTCCGAAGTATAGGAAGAAACTGTTAGTGCAAAAGCGTTGCAAGTATTAGGAAGAACTCTGCTAGTTGTATAGACTCCTGGATAGGTGCTGGTGGTAATGATATTATTTCAGTGATTTATAGTTGTGAAGGAAAGGACAAAAATCTCCTTTTTGTCCACCGAAAATAATTCTTTCTCTATGGCAAGGCACACATCATTATGCTCTCAGTAGGAGAGAAGTCGTTGAAAATGGGAAGAAATCGAAGTCTCTCATCCTTTATTCTTCCCCATTCCCTGGCACCATTTCTGTTAATGAAGAAGCAGTCATCTTTTTGATCAACTTTCCTGTATATGTTCTTAAATGTATATTGACCTTGTTTTTTAACCATTTAGCTAGCCTGTAATCTGTAGGCTGTACTTTTGGAGCAACTGTGTCAGATCATGTGGCTCTTGGAACGTAACTTGTGTTGTCCCATCGGATAATTGCCCTGTTTGAGCCTCTCTTGTCACACTAGGAACTTGATAAAGATGCAATTTCTTGAAGTTCTATTTTTGCTTCTATATTCTCATAGCTATTTAGAATGTATTAGAAAAATCATATACCATTTCCATACCATTTTCAGAAGTGTCAAAATGATGTCCTGTTTCAAAATTCTACCGAGAGTTACTGATGCTTTTCTTAACTGGGAGCCCTGGTTCCATTTTATTTATTTACTCCCTTGTTCCTTCTACTACTTAGCTTCGTCTCTGCCCTAGCTGCCCTTTTGCTCACCCCGCACTTTCCCAGGCTTCCAGATCTCAGGATGCATTTCCCAACAGCACATCCATGCTTTTAGAAGGGTCTGAATCTAGGTGATGAGGAATATCTTGCAGGAATGTGCTTAAAGGGGAGGTTGAGAACTGCTCAGTTCTGTCTCCCTGTAATACCTGTTGTTATGAATAAAAGGTCACGGTCCTGCTTAGGAGAGGTTTGAAAGGTAGCTGGTCTCAAGCTGTCATTCAACTTCATTGGTATAAGGTCACTTCTTCTTTTTCTTTGCTTCCCACCATCCGAATCTCTGCACTGCTTGGATAGCTTCCCTGTGATGGGAAATAACCCGGGACTTCTGCCCGACCTACGCATCGCTCTATAAAGGTTGAGATGATACTGTCCAATTCCTCTGCCCGTCTTTAACTTCTAGATGTCCTGGGGGACTTCATAAATATCAGTTACTCCAGCAAAGCTACTGACATGAAGCAAAAGCCATCAATGAATTATTCATACGCTGTTCATTTTCTATGTTTAGGAATTAATGCAGCTTCACTTAAAAATTCTCTTCCACGGCTGAAGTTGAGTAAAATTGCTAGAATTAAAGCAGCATGCTAAGCAACATTTTAATTTTCCCTGAATTATTTTGCATTTTGTAACTGTTCGTTTACTAAACAATGAAAAGTTTCATTAAACGCCCCCAACTTTCACGTTTTAGATTCCATTGGAACTATTTGAAAGCTTTTGCGGTGGACACATTGCTAAAATGGCAAGTCACTGACAAATGCTGTTGCGTACTCTTTTTGAGATATAATTTGCAATACTTAAATACATTTATGAAGCAATAGCCTCAAAATAGGTGGTCTTGAATTTACAAGATGTCTCTCTGATTTAAAAAAAAACACACACGTGTTTGCACCACAAACTAAACGCCAAAAATCCTCCTAAATCCCCAGAGCCTTTGGTGCTGATTGCTTCTGCCACATTTGTGGCATGCTATTTGCCAGAACGAGTCCTCCTCGTAATTTGAAGCAAGTGTGAAATTATGTTTTCTCTCATCTAGTAATTATCTGAGAGTTGAAGGCATATATGTTTTGAATAGGTTGGTATTGTACGTGCTCCTGTCTTTTGTCTAGCTCTTTTTTTGTAGCCTTGGACCCTGCCTCTGAATTTCATTTCTACTAAGATTTTGAGAAGTGAACAGTTTTTCTTTGTCACGTAGATTTAGTTCATGAAAATGTTCAACTTTATTCCACAAAGCCGTTATTTTTAAGCACTGAAACGTGGAGAAAAACACAGCGGGAGACCAGACAGGGAATTTGTGTCTTTGAAAAGGTATAAAAGATATTTAAAAGCATCGATTCTTTTGCAGAGGCAGCAGATGAGGAGAGGCAGTATTAGTCATGTTTATGGGAGGGAATAATGTTCAGGTTTCCTGGTTAGCTGCTAAATGGGCACTTTCCAACATCTCAATCATCTCAATATCCTTTTTATTTTTCAGTGTTACTGTGACTTGTCATTATAGTTTGTTTTAAATTATACAATAGAAAACAGCATCAATATTTAATTGCTATGGTGGTCCTAAAATGCACTTGCTATGGTATGAAAGTAGTTCTCATATTAGTTTGTCTTGAGGTATTTAGCCTTGGGAACAAAATGTAGTTCACTGTAATTTTATCTCTTTATTTTTTTCCTTTTTTACCCTGTTTTCTTAGCAGTAGCATTATATGTTTAAAAAAAAAAAAAAAAAAAACTGATGTCAAGCTTTGCATTTTTTTAATCCATAGTGAATCAACTATAAATCACGAAGTATTTAGAGATGGATATATCTAATGGCCATGAAAATGTAGGCGAGTTGCAATATAGCTTCAGGGTACACAAAGCAGTGATTGGTGGAATAACGCAAATTAAAGGTACCTGCTGCTGAGCTCGGCACCGACAGCTCGAGTTCATGGAGCCGTGGTTGACCCTTCTTTGACTTCATTGGCTTCCTCGGCAGGGGTAGCCAAAAATGCCAGCAAAATCATGGAACAAGGCGCAGAGCATTCCCAATAAATGGATAACAAAAGTCTAAGCAGTGTTGTGGTCTCTACCATATTCTGACATCTAACATGTTCTATCGTTAATCTAATTGCTGCTGTTGAGTTGCCTCCTTGTTGTCTCAATAAAGATGAGGTCCTTAGCTGTTGCCTTGAGAGGTTTCTGTATATCACTTATTTTTGTGGATTTTTGGCAAAAGTCTTGTCCGTTTGTCACTATGCTGCAGGTGATGGATCTGAATATTGGTTTCTAATAAGTTCTTGCCTACATCCTTGCTAGAATTCATAGCTCCTTCACAATTTGTATGATGCTCTGACTGCGGAGGGAGGTACCACCCATATTTTTCCATTTCTCCTGGCAACCTCAGTGTTGCTCAGGAATTGAGTTTTCTTCAGCTGGAAGCTGAATGAAGCTAGTGTTCTTAAAAATAGTGTTCAGGAGGAATCACTGAATGTGTTTGTTCTCATTTAAAAAAAATATATATATATATAATGCGTATGTCATGTTAGACACTGATTAGTTTTATTTGCGCTCTGAGGTCATGTGAGTCCCTCTCATTGCAAAGTGGGTCAGTGATAACTTCCTCCCACGAGGAACTGATTAAAGCTATACAGTGAGTAAGATAACAGCTTGCCCGTAGTCTGCGTACATCCCTTGGCTACGTGCTCATCCGAGCGCCTCCCGTGAGGGACAGCAGGAGGTGGCAGTCGCCTGGAACGTGGATCGTGGTGGCTGGTGCCTTGGGCTGCAATGGGCTCTTCCAGCGGCGCCTTTCGGCCGAAGCCACGGTTGGTGCACGGGGTCTTTGAAGGTGTGAGACAAGCTTCAAATGACTGACAGTAATAAATAGTGTGGGATTTGAAATGGACTTTTAAAATCTAGGCTAGGATTAAAAGGAACTTGTTTTTTGGAGGTACCTTATGTTTGCTCCCTTAGGTGCCACCTGTACCAAGTGCTTTCCAAATGAACTGAAGGACAGGCAGTGCCTTCATCACTGCTCACCCCGTTTCAGCTGTAATTCACCCGGCGCACGGGCTGTGCTGTTTTACACGGGGAGAAAATGTCAGTCTCCATGTCAGAATTGCCCCTTGTCCGACCGTGCTGAAACGCCACGGCCTCAGTGCATGCCCGGTGGCTGCCATGTCCTTTCGGGAAAGCCAAGTGATGTGTCAGTATAGAAAGAATACACAGGAGTTGCAAAGAATACATAGGAGGTGGGTCCTGCTGAATTTGATCCTGTATAAGCACAGACCAGTGCATCCATCTTCCAACTTCTAAAGGTTTGAGTGCAAAAGGGTAGCACTCTAGGCATTTAAGTAAGGCATTTAAGTTGTATAATACAGCAGAGAGTTAGTTCTTTTTGTTCTTTTTTCAGAGGTTTCATAGCTAAATCCCCCAAAATGTGCTCCTTTTATACATGGAAAAGTGACCATATTTCAGTGGCATAAAGAAACATCTGGATGTGCTGTCTTTGCTGCTTCATATTTGCTGCATTTATTGCTTTTTGTTTCAAATTTCTGTTAAAATGCAAGTGGGAGCGCCCAAGGCGAGCGCTGGGCTGTGGTACGCGTGCCGTAAAGAGCTGCTGCTCGGCTGTCGTGGATGCTTCTCCCGCAAGAACAAAAGGCTTGGGAAGTCCAAAAGAGTTTAGGGAACATTTAAGAGATGCCTAACTGTACCTTTCAGAAGAGCAGTAGGCTGGGTGGGTTGCAGGTTTGCTTTTGATACGCAGCGCGGCATGCTCTGGTGCAGGGCAGTATTTATTGCAGGCCATTTAAAGCAGTCGACAACATACTGAGATGGTAGAAATGGTAAAGAGCCGAAAGTTCATTTGAAATGTTCTGCGTTTGTTTTTGAGAATCTAATACAAACGTGTTTTCTGAGTACACATTTAGCAGAGTAAGAGTGTCATTTCTCCTCGGGAAAGGCAGTTCGGTGCTTGAAAGAACTGAAATGTGCTGTTTTCTGGAATATCCTTCTGACTGATGGTGGGCTAATGGTGAAATTGCCATGTATGAAGGGACTTTATTTTGCAAAGTGTTCAGCCTTCAAGAGTTGTTATCTTCCAAATACGGATAATTACCGGCATTTATATTACAGCCATTTCCCTATTTTATCTACATTGTTTACTGATTTATGAACCTTTGCATGTTTGGCTTTTTATATTTTTTAGAATTGGTTAAATAGCTCCAGATTTTTAGGGTGATTCTTTTTGGGAACAAAGTAGCTTCTTAGGAAAAGAGCTCCACGAGCCGGGAGCGCGGGGTGAGGAGAGCCCCCCTGTCCGGGGACCGTCACTGCCGGGTTAATGCAGATCTGGCAGTTCCGTTTTGTCTGTGGTTATAATGTGGTTAATAGCAGGGTAGTATCTTAACTGCCAGTGTGGCAACTCCTAGTACTGGACAGTTACTGCTCATATCTCCTAATCTATACTTCACTTTTTTAGATCGTAAAGCTTAACTCGGTTTTATAAAATGTCATTTGAATTTCAGAAAACATTGTACTTGCCAGATATCATTATAAATGTTTGTAACTTCCTGTAGAAAGCTCGAAGCTCACTCTTTGCCTTCAGAAGATTTTCTTAGTGTAGGTAGCACCTATTTATGTCTTCAATCATTTTTCTCAGAGCTTTTTAAAAGAATTATTTGTTTTGGGATGATGTTTTTTCACCTGTAAGAGGTCTGCGTGTTTCTTTTCCCAAAGTGTAGGTTGCATTTTGAAGGCCAGTCAGTGCCTCTTTTGATAGTGTAACAGCTAATAATATACGGATTGCTGCAAGAAAGGAGTCGGCAGGCATGAAGTTGTAATGTGTTTAACTTGGACGCCTCTGCTTTGCTCCTCACCCCCCTCGCTACTTGCTTTGATCAAAATTGAAGCCAGCCCGAGGCAGTTGCCGCGTTCCAGCTGTTCCGCTGGGAAGGAGCTGGCACCGCACACCTTGTCCTGGAAGAAGTGGGATGTGGAGGGAAAACAAATGACACAGGTAAAGCAAGGGAAAAAGGGGAAGAAACTCATGTAAGAGAATGGGAAGAGGACCAAAGATTAACAATTCTGTCTCGGAGTTGGTTCCTTTTCCATGCTTTCACCCAAGGGAAGGGCTTGGAAAAAACAGGGAAGTCTATGGTTGAGCCCTCCGTGAAAGATAGCAAGTCTTACTAATTACTATAGCCTGATCTGGCTTCGTTAAGGATGCCAAGAAGCGTTTTCTTAGTTGTATTTTTTTCTTACTTTATGTCGGTAGCTGTAAGGAAACAACCGCGGCAGCGAGAAGTATTTTTGGCCTCTCTTACCAGCCTCTTCTGTTCCTGCTGCTCCTGGGAGGAAAAGGAAGATTTCCCTCCTCAATTAGGAGGGGAAATTGGATTGTAAAATCACTTAAAGTAGTAACTCTTCCTAATAGTAATTGGGATGTATTTCTTGGGCTGTATTATCTTTTAGTGCGCTTCCGACGTGCCAATATAGCTCTCAACCAAGAAGAATGGGGGAGAGCAAAAATTTAAGATGAGATGATTTTGTGGATATCTTGATTTTATAGAACAAATTTGGCACTTTGATCACCTGAAGGCATCCCCTTCGTGTTGTAGGCAGTATTCAGTTCACTTCCGTGGCCACAGACTCCTGCTCTGAGCTGTATCCATTTTCCTATGGAGTAGCCCTACTCGGACCAGCTGTTTTGGGGTTTCCCTCTGTGAAGTTTTCACCCACGGTTACCGCGAGAGATGCCTGGTTGGAGATGTGACCCTGTGTTTAGTGAATTTATTCTTAATTTAACACCTTTTTTGGGTGGGGGGGCTGGGCTGGGGGGAGAGTGCTAGGAGGAGGGGCAAAAGTGCTGATCCTTTTTATCCATAAGAGCTGCTTTTCAGAAACCTTTCTCACAAAGGGCACCACCTATTGCATTTCATTGCTGTATTGTTCTTCCAGCCTGTTTGCTGGAGCCCCCTGGTAATTTCAACACCTTTGCACTGATTTCACAGAGGACTAGACTTTAAAAAGATTTATTATCCATCTCTAACTACCTCCGCAATAGGGCAAGCCATTACTGACTTGCAGTAGCCTGTACTTAAGGGAGAAAAGCTGCTAGGATGGAGAATAGGGATGCAGGGACAAGTCATAACATGACATTGGTGCATTCTTGTAGAAATATGATTGAGAGCAACCTTGGACTTTCCTGGCAAGAATCCTGTTATGAACAGAGCTATAAGAACTTTATATTTTCCCTGAGAGGGAATTCCTATGATGGTTTTTGCTTTGCAGTTCTTAGAACCGTATTTGTCATTCAGCCAGGCGATGCGGGTCTCTTTGGGGAGAATGTTCAGTTTGTTCTTCCTAATGTCGTGCAAGAAATGCCTTAAATTGCTTAAAATAAGGAGTGTAGAAAATTTCGAGACTTGTGCTTTGATTTTGGTTGTGCTCCTCTTGTTCAAAGGAAATTTGCTGTCTGAACATCAACTGACTTCATTCTGCTCTGGGCAAGTGACAAAGAGATGTCAGACATGCAGATTTTTGGCGTGATTGCAAAAGCTCTTCCCCCATCTAGGATGGGAATTGTCCGTGTTGGATACCCGGTTCTGGGAATAACTCCCCCGGCACCTGCCCGGAGACGTGCTGCTCATCGGCACTTCCGTCCCCCAGCAGGCACCGCCGTCTAAAATCGACGCTTCCGCAGAAATATCGGATAACGGGGGGATACATCAGCCCCCGAGGAGGCTCCTGAGCAGCCGCTCGCCACCGTCAGCCCCGGCACCTGGATCTCCCGGGCTGCTGGAAAGTGGGGTGGTGATTGCTGAGTTTCCCTTCCTCTAGTGACTACCAGCATTTCCAGTAAGTGGAAGTAGGGAGAATGAAAGGGTGAAGGGATTCGTTTTTCCTGCATTTTATTTTATTCTGTGCGATATTTTTGCACAAGCTCTCCAAAGGCTATAAACTGCCCCTTGAGATATATATATATATATATATATATACATACACACTATATATACAGATACACACACACACATATATAAATATATATATAATTTTTTTATCATTTGAATTTGAGTTCTTTGAAAGTTCTTTTGAAAGGATGGCTTTTCACTACCTGTTTGACTTCCAAAGCATTGTTTATACTAAAGTAACCTGCAAGGAAAAATCTCAGTAAATGAATATAAATTCAATATACATCTGACTTGTATGGATTTATTATAAAGCGTTGTGTGTGGGGGTGTTTATTATTTTTAGACTGAGCAGTTCTTGCATTTGTAATTGTTTCTTGAGTGTTTAAATAGATTTAGCCACTGCATTGTAAAATGATTTCTTGGTAATTTTGCCATTCATTTGAGCCATTTATTTACATCACCAATACCCTTCTGAACCTCTACTGCTGACTCCAGCAGCACGAAAGCCTGACTATAGTTTCAGAACTATTTAAAAAAAAATCTAAATAAAACAATATATAGATACATAATCTGTTTTTATAGTATTATAGAAACACAAATACAGCAAGCTATGTGTGTCCATATATACTCAGTGTTACATATGTGACCGTATATTGAACGTGTTGCCTGCGCATACACATACATACCTGTAACTCCATCCTATTGTCTTTCAGAACTGAAGCTTGGCTTTTTGTTTAAAACCCTTTTTGTTTATTTATTACTATTAGTATTCCAGTGGCAGGGACCGAGCCCCTCCTGTTTGTGAGGAGGGGGTTGTTCACCCTCCCCGACCCTTAATGGGGGGGTTAAATCAGTTTATTGGGGATCTCCAGGCACCGCATTAGCGTTTCCGTTGCCGTGTTCCCCCAAAGCCCCGCCGAGGATCGCGCCGGGATTTGCGGCACTGCGAGCTTATGTTCCCAGCTCCTGCGCAGGAATTCCGTGGCCTTTTCCCTTCTCCCCATTGCTGCTGGGAACAAAGATCCCTCCCAGTTGCGTGGCAGGTTTTGTGTGCGGGTCCCGGCCGCTCCGTGCGGAGCTGGGCAGGCGCCGGCCTTTCTAAGGTGTGTTTTACCAGTGCGCTTCCTCCGCGTTTGTATGTATGTGTGTGTATATATATGCCTATATATATATATATATATATATACACACACACACACACACATATATATGTATTTCTGAGAAATCTGGCCCCAGGGACACGACAAAATGGGGACTGGAGTGCGGGGTGGTTCAGGCATTGCCCGCAGCCCATGGGAGCCAGGGGCCTCTTTAACGGCAGACAGTGCTCACACCGCCCCTCGGGGCGGTTTTTGTTAAAATTTCACCGCCCGCCCTGTGAATCCCCCCGTGTCTTCCCGCAGAATTGTACGGGAACGGGCTCGTGTCCCCGCGCCGCGCCG
>VZSV01000160.1:1147893-1229414 GCA_013398735.1 Nothocercus julius
CCGCCTGAGGCAGCGGGGCCCGGCCGCCCTCCGGGGCGCCGCGTTACCGTGAGGGCTTTGGGCCGTGCGCCGAGGGAAAGAACCGCTGTGGCTGTGAGAGAAGCTCCTTGGGATCCGCTTTGAGGCGGCAGCGTGCCCTCTCCGCTGCGGCAGACCTCAGGCACCCGGCGCGTTTCCTCCGGGCGCTGTAGCCGTGCGGCTGGCTGTGCGTGAAGTTGCACGCTTTGGGGTTTTTTCCAGTCTAGTTGTTAGCTGTGAAATATTAGAAAATTTCTTCAGCACCGCACCCAGATTGACCAAATACGGTGGTAACGCCAAGCAGTTAAAGCAAGGCGTTGCCTGAGAGTATATCTCTTTTTATTTCAAACTGTATTTACATTCAAAACTTTAGGATAGGGTGGTGAACAGTGGCAGCTTGCAATTGCTTTTCTGTTTCTGGAGCCCTTTGAATCTCCTAAAAATCCGTCTGTATTTGGGAGCTCCCTGGGCTTCCTTCTTCCAGGGTTCCCAGAGAGCTGGAGGAGGAGAAGGGGAGCTCCTGGCATGGCCAAAATAGTTTCATTTGTGGTTCCTGAGGGTCTGTGGCTGCTCTTAATAACTCTTAGTTGGCTGCAGCTTAACCTTGAATTATATGGCGGGGAAAGTGCTTCCTTTTCTTATCTGATCACTTAATGAAGCCTTAATTACACTCGCGGCATGGTGTTCAGATCTCCGAGTTGCTGCCCAGTTAATGATGTTTAATTTAATCGATGAGATATCCCAGGCACTTTAGTTTAATAATAAGTCTTGACCATGTAAATACTAATTTTTTCCCACGAACTGAAAACAAGTTGTGCAGACCGAACGAGCTGCTCTCCCAGTGTTCTTGTCAGCTCGTTGTTTGGACACGAACGTTGCCTCTCACGGGTTTCTCGGTTTGACGGGTAGTTCCAGTCACCAGCCCTCCAGGCATCGGTTCTTGGTACCACCTCCTGCTTGGATAAACCGTGATTTTACCTGTAATCTTTATTTGTGTAAAAAATGACTTAATCTGGGCAAGAGAGCGCTTAACGCTTCTTATTCCAGTGTCACTGTTGCCTCTCTGGCCTTTAGTTGCTCTTTGGTCGTGAGAGGTGGCTTTGCCTTGGGCTCTCCGTTAGCGCGGGCCAAGCAGCCCTCGTTAGAGCTTTGCTACGGGTGCCCTCTCTTGTGTCACTTCATCCCTCTGGGTAGCTCCGGATCTGCTCAAGCGCTCGTGATAGTTACAGTTTCCAAGGAGATGTTTTTCTTTGAAATCCATTCTGGGAAAAATAATTTTCCTAAATTGCTAATAAAAAGGAGCACTTAGATGCAGCACTGCAGTTCTCTGGGTGTATTTAAACATAATTAAACTGCAGAGAAGTTGTCCCAGTTGGACTCCCCCAACTGCGTGGGGCTGAGAAGAGGTAAGAGCTGCTACCTTGTACAAGAGGCCCCCTCAGCTTGTTTGATACCTGCTTGCTCGAACAAACCTACATTGATGAAGAGCTGCTGCACAGTTTTAGAAGTAAAGCTAACTTAAACATCACCAGACACTTATCCTCTGGCCCTATGGATGGTTCTAGCTTTTTTGCTGTGCCGAGGTACATCTTTATGAAGATAATGTATGGCTTAAAATCTGAGAGGCACTTATTGGTGATGTCTGCAAAAAGTGCAGTTGCAAAGCAAAGGTGAATTAGCGCTGGGCACCTGGAGGAGACGCCGTTACGCAGTGTCTCATTGCGTGCGGTTTTTCTGACGCGGTTTTAGCCCTGGCTCCCTCCGTTCCAACCCTACCTGGCCGCCCTCGTGCGGCGGCAGTTCTGCCCAGCGGAGGGGCAGTGCCTGGCAGTCTTAGCCTCTTGTTTTTGCATGGCTTTATGTTTTGAAATTCTCCACAGAACTGGAAGTACTAAAAGTGCATCACCTCAAGTATTCCTCTTCTCAACGATTTCCAGCTTCTACTTGACTGTTTTCCTTCTATAACGAGATCTGTAGGAGTGGGTGTTTCTGTCACGGAGTTGATTTAAAATTTACGTGCCTGTGTCTTGGACTTCCGCATGCTGAAATGCAGTGAGCACTCTTGGAAAGCATGGGCTTTCTTTTTATTTCTTTTCCCCCCCTCTCTTTTTCCATTTTACAACAGAAAAGGAGTAGTGAGGTAGTTCTGTTTTCTGTATGTATTTGTTACTGCTTAACAAAATCACTAAAGACTTTTTTTCATTGACAACTTAGCATAAAAAGTGGGAATTACTGTGCTAAAAACATAGTTTTTGTGATATCCATAATGTGGTCTGAATAGATTGAAACATAGTTTAAAGAGTTTTTTCCCTCCCTTAACATAACTTCTGAATGTTAAATCAGACTTACCAGGGACTATAATTACTTAATTATACTGTAATTGAGGGGTGTTTGAGTTGTGAGAGTTTCTCAAGGAGAAGTTCGTACAGATCATGTACATAAAACCTCAGAACAGACTTGGAATATGAGACCGAGGGTATTTTTAGTTCTATAATAATGTCTGGACAGTGGTCAGCGGTGGAGGCCTAGGAGGAGGCTATTTGCCTTTCAGCTGGAAATATTTGTGGTTTTATCCTCAAGGTGGTCATGCGGTGACTGGGACAAGCTATAGTGGTTGGGGAGAAGCTTAGTCGTGCTGTCTCCTGGTGCTTGTTTTTCTGTTCCGATGTTTATCCTACCTTATATTGTGTTCTAGTTCAATGCAGTTCTATCAGTGCGTGTTAGTTAAAATGGAAATACTGCTGCCTTGCCTGAGTGCTAGCTCGTCCTGCAGGACGTTGTTTGACCCACTGCCCTGCTCGATTTCTCTCCGTCTCTCTTGCATAAATGCTGACGTCCCAAGGCTGGGACGTCTCGCACAGGTAAAGACCAGGCCGCGCTGTCTTGTGTCAACTAGATGACTAGTGGTCTGTGGTGGCTGTTCACCTTGCTAATAAACAGTCAGCACTGATGAAATGGGCTCAAGTTGGTGGCTGTAGTCACTGCTGACCTTCTCGTAGGCAGCAACATCTGAGAAGTTGCTGTGAACGGTCCCTAAGGAGCAGCTCGTGGATGGTGGCAGCTTACGCTGCATTTTGGCCATGCTGAGCGCAGCCTGCAGCAGCTCAGGGATCAGCAGCAGCGGCCGTTTCCACCACAGGGTGATATAGATGAACTTGAGGAGCTGAGGGCTGGAGTCGAGAACTGACGTCAAGTGCAGATGAGGGGACTTGAAGGACGTTGCAGGAGTTGATGGTGCCGTAGCGAGGTTGACTTCTTCGCTGTCTTGGTCGTTTGCTTTGTATGCTCTGTGCTTGGTGCCCAGACAGTACAATTACCATAATTGTCAGTGCAAGCAAAGCCTTGATTAGAACATCAGCAAACTCATCACTCAAGAGATCGATGTGTTTAGATTAGGTTAGGTTGTATCACAGCCTCATGTTTCCACCCAAAATGTGTAATTTAAGCCTTTTCAAATATGTTTTACCTAATCATACTTCTGGGAGGAGTGATGGGTGCAGTTTTGAGAGTAATGGAAAGCGATTGCTGTTAGGGGGTGGGGGGGAGGAGGAAAGCATATCTCTTGCCAGATTTTTCTACTTTGGATGCTTGCACATTTTTTGCTCATTTGCTTTTTATTATTGCATGTCCTTAGAGATGCTTAAAACTTGGCTGGCCGGATCCCTGAGTCACCTGCTCTAATTAGACCTGCTTTGAGCAGGTGGTTGGACGAGGTCACCTCCAGAGGTCCCTTCCGACCTAATTACTCGGTAAATCTGGGACATGCAACTCCATCACCTGCAAGATACGAAGGAGGATGAGACTTGCACCTTGTTTCAAGAAGCGTTAGCAGCCGAAACTTTTATTTCGGGGAGTAAGGACAAGTAAGAAGCAAGCTAGTCCAATCCCACTCTCCAGGCAGGATGAAGAACCTGCTGTAGTATGAAGGGAAATGTTTCTCTTATAAGACCACTTTAAATATGGTTTACGTCTTTTAAGTCTATTGGAAGAAATCTGAGCCATGTTTCCCATCTGAACCGTGTGCAGTTATTGCTGCTGGTTGGAAAAGGTATCGCCCTGTTTCTGCAGAGCTGTTGACTCTTCCTGGGTGTTTGTTGCCGTAATTTATTCAATAATCCTGTATCGAGTCTGTCTGTTTGCCTGACAGCTTAAAAATGAAGGTGAATTCTGCCCGTTAGGGTGGCATCAAAGTCATGGAGAAACTGGAGCCAGGTTGTTTGGGGATGCCTGGAGGGAGGACAGGAGCGGTTCCCAGCGCAGAAGAGGAGAAGCTCTTTGTCCCCTCTCCAGTGAACCCAAGGGATAAGTTATGCCCTAGAAGCCCCTTGTACAATGCACTGAAAATTTCGCTTAGTGGCTTCTTAAATAGCTGTTGGGAGAACTTTCCTGGTTATTGGGAAATCGGAATAAAAGAGTTAAAAACAAATTCCTTCTGATGCTGATTTAAGAATTGCTTTTTAAGCATTCCTGACTGTCTGCTATTAGCAATTCAGGTAACCTAATGTCCATGCCTATAATCTGGCATGGTAATTTATTTGACATATGGAATACTTGTATTTCCATTTTTATACAAGTTATTTTTTTAAACAGCTTTGCTTTCCTGCTTTGATGGAATAATCTATATCATAAATGAACTGTTAGATCTATTTCTTTTCCTTGCACATTTAGAAAACCCTTGCAAAGGTAGTATTTTGAAATGCTTTTTGTTTTGCCTTGACAAAAACTGCTAATCAAACCTCCAGGGATTTAGGAGGTTAAGTGAGTAAACAAGCTAGATGAAAGCTGTTATTTGTCTTTAGAAAATGAAAAAGGAAGCCCTTTCATTAATACTCTTTCAGAAGAGACAGGAATCTGTGTAAAGGGTTTAAAACCATCTTTCAGCTCATTTTGCTGTACTTTCAACTGAGATCAAACAGGGAACGTGGTGAGAGTTAGACGCGTTCCACTGTATCGTATCCCATGGTTTATGCTCTCCTTGAAAATCGGATGTTACAGGAAGATGCAAGAATGTCCTTGTTCACTTGGGTACTTCTCCTCTTTCCTTAACTGAAAGGGAGGATTCACATTGCTCTTGAGAGGAGGAATCAAGAATTTTGAGTGGAAAAATCAGGAATTTGGCTTTTCTCTTATCTCTTTGCTTGGGAAGAGCTGATTAACTCTGTCATGGGATCAGTTAGTGAAAAATATCACCAAGGTCCAATAACATGATTGCAAAGTTGTAATAACAGATTAGTGTAATTAAATTTTCATAGATCTGTTTTGGATACAAATGTTAAATGTGCAATTGCTGTTCCGAAGTAGAGCTGTTTGATTTCGTATTAAAAAGCAATAGCCAACAATCTAGTAATTTGCTCTCCTACTTGCACGTTCAGTGCCCTCGGCATCATTAAGGTGCAGTAAACACCACTCGTGGAGGACTCGTCTTGATTCCAGGGCGGTTTTGTGCATCGCGTGGTGGAGGATCAGTTATTTGGGCACATACTTGTGTTGTATGTGAATTATAATTTGTGGGACTTCAAATAGGCCTGCATTTTTACCAGTTTTCGATCTGCTAGATTTTCCTGTAATCTGTTCAACAGTGTTCCGTTTTTGTACTCCCCATTGTAGTTTTTATATAGGCATCTGATCAGTGGTACTAATAAGATCCGTAAATCTGGGTTGGATTAGTCACTTATGTTCGTTAAAAAAAAAAACGGTACTTTGAAGAAAAAGGCCAGGTTATAATAAGGAACATTGGTAGGTGTGTATGATTATATACTTTAAAAAACGGTTTGGAATATGTGATTTGGCTGTTAGGACTTGACTGTTGAAATTCAGCAGGTAATTTATATTGAATTTAAATGGTTGCTACTGTATTATGTCTACAACTGTTCAACGTCAAAAGATCTTTGCAAGGACCCTGTCGCTAGACAGAAATTCACATTCTTTCACGGTGCGGTGGTTCCCCACAGTCACGTAACACCTGTACAAGCAGCTACTGGCGCTGTTTAAGTCAGCTATACGTGTTACTGTGTATCTGTGAATGCTTTTACCAACTGCTATAGCAGGAGAAGGATGAAGCATACCTGCTTATATTGAAAACAGTGGGGTTTTTTTTTGCTTGTTTGTTCTGTTTTGTTACTGTAGTGCCTTGACAGCTGCTCTAGCAAAGCTTCCCATTTCCACTTCTGATTGTGGCTGTAGGTTTCAGTCTGCCAAGGAGTGTTCATGGATATGGGGCCGTGTTACAATGGTATGGGATCTCGGCAGCTTTCACCTCTCTGTTCCTTTTGCACTAAGGACAATGTTAGGAATGAAGCTTGTGACTTAAATATTTCTTCTAAGTGGTGAAAACCGTGCAGATTTTTAATTTTCTGTTTGTGTAGTGTAAAACGCCCATGCTTTTTTCTTCTGGCATTCAGCTAATGCTGTATGTGTGATTTTCCTTCACTTTCTAGAGAAATGGTTTTGGTTCTACTTGCTGTGGCTTTACCTCGATGACCGTCAGACGCTGTGTCCCAAGGCACCCGTCTACCTCGCTTATTAAAATGCTAGGAGGGTTTTCGAGCGGGAGTAGCCAGTCCCATTTCTAAAATGCTTTAGAAATAAAGGTGCAGAAATGGATGAGAAGGTAAAAAAAAAAAAAAACACAGAAAACTCCAGAGTCTGCCCAATTCTGCACAAATTTGATGTATGCTGCTCGTTGTGGTCGGTTAGGATTGGTGCTCTGAAGCTGTAATAGTCAATGGATCTCTAGTACAGATTCTTGTATTTCACTAATTGGTGTACAGGTGGGTGTTTCTTATGTTTTTTGCCTGTGGATGAGGTATTTTTCATTTTGGCTTCTGAAACAACCAGCCTGCACCAAAGCTGTTCTCTAAGCAGGAGCCTTGCCTGCTTGTTACTGCTGGTTACGTGTTGTGTCCTCCAGTTCCCTGTTGCGTAGCTATAGCGCTAGGTTCAGGAATGGTCACTTTTGTTGCAAGCTTATTCTCCTGTGCAATAACGAATTGTAACACAAAAATTGAATTTATGGGGAAAAATGAGTTGTTTTTTTTTTCCTTTTTTTTTTTTTTAAAGTGTAAATCTATGTAGCATCCGCTCTTGACTAGTCTGTGATGTGGCACTGGGTTAAGGGGATCCTTTCCGCTCTACTCTGGCACAACGATTTCTGTTTCTTCTGTTTCCTCGTCCTCCTAGGTGATCCTTGCTTGATGAAACATTAAAGGTTTTTTTAAAGAACGGTTTTCTCGTTAAGAAGCACTCGAGAGGTTGCTTCAGGGGAGAGGAAAAAAAAAATGTTGGAAATATTCACCTTCTTTCAGTTTGGTTCTTGGTCTTCTTTGCTTAGCCCTTCTTTTTTTGTTTTAAGTTTCCTGTTTAAAAAAAAAAAAAAAAAAATCCATCCCTTCTTGTTGTTCTATCTCTCCATGCACCATTTTAAACCTTTGCTGGGACTGGAACGCGCCGTATTCCCTTCCCGCAGCGTTTCCTGTTTCCTCTCCGTCCTGTGCAACCCCACTTTGCAACCAGCCCAGAGAAGAGCATTGAGGCGGTGGCGCGGAGCAGCAAAGCAATGCGCAGCGTGCAGCGAGAGCCTCGCTGAACTCCATCTTTTAATGCCTTTTCCACATTCTACCCGTGCCATTGGGTAGCTTGTAGCCTGCTGGCTTCTGAGATAAAGTATTACTGTACGTGGCCTGTTGTTTTGCTAAATGTCTAGTGTCTTGCCTGTATTTTGTGTGCACTGGATAATAGAGGGAAACTTTGCTTTATTATTTTTTTACCCCTTTTGAAAATTGTTGTTTTCTTTTACTACACCATTTCTCTGAAGAGGTAAATTATGTCCCTGTGGGTACCTGGGTAGACGGGAGCTCAAGGCAAGTCCATGACTTCAGGAAAAAATGCAGATTCCTTCCCGCATTAACAAGCGCAACATTGTCGGCTCTGGACATCTGGTAGTTATTTCTGTGGCAAAGTCAAAGTCCTATTGTTCCCCACGGCTAGTAGAAAGAAGGCTCTTGGGTAGCTGTTTTTACAGTGCCCTCTAGTAAATTTTTGTAGAAATGCTGAATGTAGCTTTCCTTGGACCAGTCTGATAGAGCAGAGAAAATGGCTACTTGTAGAATTAGTCTGGTCTCATGTAGTTGATGCTAATATTCAAAGTAAGTGGTTGCCATCCTCTTCTTCCTCATATTTGGCAAGGGAGATGACCTGTCATCTCTCTGAAGTCACCTTAGAGTTGCTTCCCTGTGTAAAAAAATACTAGGTAAAAATGTCTAAGTCCCTAGAGGTGTTAGGAAACCTGTGCAAATAAGCACCAGGCTCAGATGTAGCTCCTGAAAAGTTTAGTATTGGAAATTATAGTCTGTCTTTGGATTTTGCTGCTAATCATATCATGTTTTCATTCACCTTATTTAAGAATATGTGGCAAGATTTTATCCCTTACAAAAAGCATGACTGGCATACATGCGTGGGTGCTTATTTTTCAGTGCTTTGCTGCATGCATCCTATACGTTATGTGGACATTTTATTCTTGATTCTATTTCCACGTGAATTTTTTTTAAACCAACAATAATTTGTCACTTACAAGCAAAAGGAAGCATAGAGGTGCAAAGTATAGTTTGCTTTGCTTGAATGTGTTCGTGGGTTGTCAGCTGTGTTGTCTGCAGGGTGAGGATCCCTGAAAGCTCACCGAGGGCAAAATCTTGAAATAGAAATTTCTTTTTTTTGTTATTCTTGTGGTAATGCTGAGTGTCTTGGTTTTTGTGGTGTTACTGCGGGGTGTTGGAAGAGCTAACGTCTCTGTGTTGATAACGGCGCCTGCGCAGGCGTTGGTGGATGTTCATCACAGTGGGCCCTAAAGGACTTTCCCTAAACTATAAGCTAATAGAGAGTAGTGCAGATTTTACTGCGCTATCCTAAGCAATTGGTGTTCCCTCCGCGTTGTGTGCTCCCTGGATACAGGGAGAAGGCAACCACGTGCAGGACTGGCTACTAGGGAGAAGGGGAGAACTGTGGTTGGACTCGATGCTCTCGAAGGTCTTTTCCACCCAAAATGATCCTATGGTGGCTTCCCTAAGCAAGCCCTCAATACCTTGCTGTATTTCTGGAGGCCAGGAGCAGCTCTTTCCATGGAAGGGGGAAAAGGGGTTGGGGGCTTCCTGATGCTCCCCCTTAGGGACTTGGAACCACAGCTCTGGCTTCCTTGGCCAGAGCGACTCTGAGCCTCCTTATAATTCCGCAGACATTGGCACTTAGTGACACTAGGGTGAAGATGAATTACTCCCTTTGATGAATATTTCTGCTATAATGTATTAAATCATAAAAGAGGGAAATCTGCTCGTGCTGAAGGAGCAAGGAATCTAGCAAGTAGCCTGGGAAGATCTAGATTTATACGTGGCATTACTGCTTTGGTAACGTTACATCGGCTGCTGTCCGGGGCTCTGCTCTCAGCTCCTCCCGGGGTTATTAAAGTGTCAGCAGAGGCTGCTGGTGCCTCTTTGCAGTCGGGGTTAACTTTGGCACTTTTCTCCTTTTTTTTTTCTTGACGTTGAAGTGCAACATCTTTTCTGGCTCAAACGTTACGAGGGGACAGTCTTGGCGCAGACAGGAATGGAAGGGAGCGTGCAGAACCTGTTGTTGCTCGAACGTGAGTTCTGCTGTGCTGCACTGTCATACAAAGCTGCTGCTTACTGGGGTAGTGCAGAATGCTTTTAGTGTTGGCAAGGGAAAAAAATACTAACCTAACTAATACTTGCTTTTTTATCAGAGATTAATGTGTGTTACAGCTTGTCCATATAGATAATGTGCTCCTTGGCAATGAGTATTTGAACAGAACCGCACGACGAGTTCATTGGGAGCTCTTGTTGGCAGCTTGAAAGATTAGCTGTGTTTGTAACGTCTTCAATTAAACTGTGTTTGTCTAATTCTGGAGGACAGCGTTTACAGTGATCTGGGTTAGGAAGGGCATGACATACTGCTTTTAGGATTACAAGGGCCGGTGGGAATGTTAATTAAATTCTGGTGAAAAACCTTTAAAATTTCAATCTTGCAGCAAGAGAGCTTGAATCTTTTCTCCTTGCCTTGCACCACCCAGAAGGAGCACGATGGTACTCACTGCTGGTCTGCTTAAGGTGTCATCAAATGCTTCTATTTTAAACGTCAGTTTCCAAGAGCATTATATGTTTGCTCTTGAATTGCTTTGGAGTTTAATTTAAAAGGACAAATATGCCCCACTTGATACGTGTGGGTGTTGAGGGAAGCAATCTCTGTAGCTCAGAGCCTTGTCCAACTCCTTCCAGCGCCTGTATCCCTGTGTTCTGCTAGGCTAAAGGCATTACTTTGCCTGAAAGATGGGCTTGGTTGCCTTAATGCATCATTTGGGGCAGAAAAAGTGACTCTGGAGTTACAGCAGTTTTATGCTTGATGGTTGGGTGATACACTTACTGTATTGCTCTTCTATGGGTGAAAAGAATTACATGTTTACAGCCACCAGTGCTGATAGCAGAAGAGGAGGGTATCAGCTGGACTAAGCAAAGGACCAGCCAAAAAGTGCTACTTCGATGTTTTTTGTTGATATTTTGTACTGGTTGATCTTGGTTGAAGCCATCTCAGATCTGTTGGGTCATTTGGAGAATTTGAGAGATGAAATATAAGGAGGTCTAGAAAGGCCCCAAATCTCTTACACAGGGAGGGGGAAGAAGCTAAGGGCCAAATAAATCAGCCAAATTGGCTTCAGTTCCAAGATCTTCCCCGTTACCACCGCCACGTACACGCTGTACCTCTTTCTGCCAGGTGGCCTGTAGCAAACACCCCAACAGTGTCTCCCGTGTCACCCTTAATCTTACCCCAAGCTCTCAGTCTGCTGCTCCTCCACCCCGGGGCAGAGCCCCATGCATCTCCGTGACTCTCCTCATCTCCTCCACTTCCGATGTCCCCTGTGTCCCCAGGTTGCTACCTGGGAGCTCAGAGAAGAGCAGAAGAGAAGCCCAACTTGGTGAGCTCCTATTTGCTCGCCTGGGGACCTGAGTATCTCCCACAAAGCTCCCAGGAGTTTGCAGATGGAAAACAGTGTTTGTGGGGTGCCTGATTCAATGGATAGCAATCAGATCAGCTTACTAATTATCTTTAATTATAATTAGTATTATTATAAACTATTTCTCAGACAGGCATGTTAAAAAGTTATGCCCTTTTGGGAAACTGTTCTTTCCTGCAAGACTTTCTTCCTTCCGCTTTCTGCGCGTGACTCAGTTTAGTCAAATCGAAGTGATGTTGGTGCACAGTCTTTCTGCTTGACCAAGTGCGCTAGAAATACAGTAATTAAAATTCACTTTGTGATGGAAAGTAGATGTTAATTATCCATGTCTTCTGGGAATACTTAAAATGGGAGAGTAATCGTGTTTATCCTTAGCTAGGAGAGGAGAAAGAAATGTATTGTGGTTCTCGCTTGATGTATTGAGCCTGGAATTGCATTATGAATTTACTAAAAGCAGGTGCTTTCTCTGAAGGTCTAAATTATTTTTTTTTAATGGTGATGAAAAGTGATGAAAACTCTTTTAATTATTTCAATAATTCATTGATGAATATAGATGTTCAGAATAGACTCTGATGCAAATAGTTCCTGCCCTTAAGCAATAGTGACAGAGTAGCTCCCCCAAGTAGTGTTTACTTCATTGTATTTCATACGAGAGTGTCTATCACAAAGTGCCCTGTTTGCAGACCAAGTATTTTAGCTAGAAAGTGTTACAAATATTTCATTATTTTACTCGCAAATACTTGGTTTTAACGTGATTTCACATTTAATTATTTCACAGGACAGCTGTCGGCGAAAGCCAGGGAAGCACAGTTTTGAGGCATATTGGAGTTAATACTTCAAACATTTCAATTTTTGAGGCTTTCTTCAGAAAAGCTAAAGCTGCCTTCCGTCATGAACAGATAGCACGTTTTTCATAAGCTTTCTCTAATGGCAAAGTGGTAGAGGGGGAAGGGATTTCTTAGGACCCTGGATAGAATGGGATACGTGCATAACTTTTTTCATGCTTTAGATGCACAATTTACAAGCATGTGTGCACTGTAAGAAGCAAAGGGCCCTTAGGTGAGGGTGAAAACTGTCGTATGACCAAGTCACCCCTAGGGCACTCAGGGAGATGTTACCACAAGCAGCGATAGGTCTTACACTGCACTGTATGTGTTAAAATATTTCCACAGGGTGCATTTTTATTTTATTTTATTTTAGTTTAGTTTAGTTTAGTTTAGTTTATTTTTTAGTAAAAGCAGAAAAAGCTGAAGCTAACGGTTTGCTACACTTCTGCTTTGCAGGATCCACGGTGAGGACCTTCACTCCTTTCCACTTTCTGGTGGAGCCAATGGACGTTCTGTCAGTGCGCGGCGCTTCCGTGGTCATGAACTGCTCGGCGTTCTGCGAAACGCCGCCCAAGATCGAGTGGAAGAAGGACGGGACTTTCCTCAACCTGGTGTCGGACGATCGTCGCCAGCTGCTCCCGGATGGAGCTTTATTAATAAACAGTGTGGTGCATTCCAAGCATAACAAACCCGATGAAGGATATTACCAGTGTGTGGCAACTGTGGACAGCCTGGGGACCATCGTAAGCAGGACAGCAAAGCTCACAGTAGCGGGTAAGTCCTTTTTTATTTCTTTTTAATTTTTCTTTTGTAGTTCACAGCATGATGATATAGATATGGCCTCTTTTCTTGCAAGAAGAGGAAGGAACTTTGAGAGAGGAGAAAAAAGCTCCGACGCCCTTCAGCAAAACTGGGTCCGTATCTCCGCTAGCTGAGAGTTGTCTTGTATTCTGTGCATCTCTCTGGTTTAATGTAGGGGTATTTTTATGGGAATGCTGAAGAGCAGGAAAACGAGGATGAGAGGATTGGGGAAATAAAAGGCAAGAATGATCAGGTATGTCTGATTGCAATAAAGGCTTACCCAAGCTTAAGAAGCAATAAAGAGCAGAATTTTACTACTTTGTGGAGAAGAAAAAAAAACCCAAAAACTTAGTTTCTCTGGGTGCTTCTGTGTTGAGATTTGTCTGCCTCATATGCCATGAAAAATCTGAGAAGCTTCTAAGGACTAGTGGTGTGTTCCAGTTCTCTCTTTTTTTTTTCTAGCGAAATAAGGAATACTGGAGTTTCGTATTTTGGTAATTCCTGGCTATGAGTTACAAATTAAAAGCTTTTGAAAAGTAACTAACAACTTGGTGCTTAAAAACTTTCCTTAAAGCTCTTACAAGCTTCTTTACAGTTATTAAGAAAACACAGATCATCTCCTCCTCCCCTCACCTTTTTTTCTTTATTGCAGGTGATGTTTAGACAGATGTAATAGTTCTCATTTAGGAATTAGAAAGCAGTAAAACGGGGGAATTAAGGCCAGTGGAGGAAAAAAATAGAGCATTTGGAGAATATAATCTGTTTTTGGAGTATCATTCACTTGTAACTCAGGATTCAGGGTTTTCAGAGTCTATAATCCTTCGAGGTAGCATGTCTGTTTTTTTTGATAAACTGCTTCTGAAACAGCCTTATAATTACTTTTTAAGAGTGAGACTTGAGAAAACAACACAAAGGGTAAACTAAGGCAGCTTAATAGGAAGAAAGAGCCGATGAAGCAATTTGTTGTTTCTCTAATGATCTCTGTGTCAGCCTTTCAAAGGGTTTCTTTTTCTCTTTTCCCCTAATAGGAGGCTCAAGGTAATGAATTCCCCCTCGCCAGTGCAGCAGCAGGGCCCAGAGCTCCTGCTCCTCGTTTATATTCAGATGTTGCTTCTGTTAAGCCATCCTGTAGCATTGCAAAAGATCAGAAATGTCAGTATAAAGGCTTGAGTTTTTTGGCTTAGAGGAGAGGCTTTCGGAGGCTCTCTGAATGGAAAATCCATTCCTAAGTTTCTTGACAGCGATGACAGGAAAAGGACTCCTAACATCTTGATCTTGGGCCATTCTGCCCTTTCCTATAAGGAATCATCCACAGTGTCAGTAGCTGTTACCATGTTCATCCCTGTGATCATTACATAAAATTAAAAGGGTTAAAAATGATGATTAGGCAAACTGTCTTTCAAAATGGCCAGTTCATTTTTTTTTTTCTTTCCTCTCCTGCATCAATACGGAAAATACTGCTTTAAGTGAGATTTTTTCTAAGAGGGAGATTGCCAAGAGCCTTTTACTATTAAAAAAAAAAAGAAAAAAAGAATTGCAATAAATTTTCGTTTAGAAAAAAAAAAATCTATCTTATCCTAGAGAACTAGAAGCGAGTGCAGATTACGGGAGCACTGACTGCTGCTGAGCAGGCTGGGCAGCTACTCCCCTGCATGAGAGCGTCTTCTGGCTGCTCTTCCTTTAAAAGAGAATGTGCTTGTGCACAGCCTGTACATTTTAGCTGCTACTACTTCATTAATATGAAGGGACACGAGTGCATGTTTCAGAGCTTTTAGCTTCTTTTAATTGCAATATTTTCCCTAACAGTGGTTTCTGTGATGCCGAGCAACCTGCCTATGCAGAAACCCATGGAACTGAAACAGGTTGATAAATTTTGAATTTTAGGCTTTTTGACAGAGTTAAAAATTAGGAATGTTAGGAACCAGTGCTCTTTTACTGCTACTGTAATGACACATATTGATAAGCCAAGGTGTTGCTGTTTGCTTCTGTTCGCTTACGTATGATATGCAGGGGTGCGTAGCCAAGCTTTTGAGGAAAAATACAAAACCAAATACATATTCCCAGCACCAAACGTAGGTTGTTTAGACAGTGACTGAGTGGTTTGTTTTAAGAGCTGGTCCCTTGGTTTCTCGCTTCGATTTGTTTCTGGCACAGCGTTATAAACTTGTCCTGGTGCTGGAAAATTGATGGCCAGCACGGGCGGTTTGTAGTGGCCCGGACAAGATGCTCTGGAGGAGCCTTTTCCACACATGATGATAGGGGGAAGCGCGTCTCTCCAGGCTTCGGGAGAGGTGGGCATCGAAGTTTCTCGATGGGACAAGTTAACATTTATATTGAGCTACATCGCCCTCTTCTTTTTAAACCAGTTTCTTGTGTGTTTTTAAAAGAGAAAATCAACTGGAAGTTATGATAAAAGAAAGGAAATGCTAAATCGTTAAGAAATATCTTAAATCACATTTTTCTGTAATCTTGTCTGCTATTGCAAGATTATGGCCTGTTATTTTTAGAATGCCTTCTGGTAGGATATATATAAAATACATATTTTATATATATATATATATATTTTTTTTTTCAAAACCGCCAGCAATAGGCAGAATGCCAGGTACGGACAAGTATAATTGTTCTCCTTACATCTTCTAGGTGACCTCAGTGGGACGATTTATGCATAAGGGTGATCTGTTTCATCAAAGTGATATACTTGCTGAGGTGGTTTTAATAGCATTCCTATAATTTTGAAAAAAGAATTGTTACTAAATTGCTTTTGCACTAAAGTTACTGAAATAACTTAAACTTTTTGCATGAGTTTTCTCAAATAGTGTTCAACATAGGACTCGGATTCTGCTTCAAGGTTTCTAAACAGACGTAAACGCGGTTGGAGGTTGGTGCTGCTGAAGCCTCTGTCATTCGTTATTGCTGTTCCTCCTGTTGATCACGCGAAGCCAAAGGACAAGGCCAACAGATGGAAAGGCCCATGATTTTATCGGTGATCCTACAGGATCAGATCTCTTTAATTGGCTTTTGCAATGTAAGCCTGGCTTGGGAGCGTGACAGCTGAGCTCCATTTGGACCTTAGAAGGATGTAGGGCTTGAACAAGCAGAGAGGACATATTTATGGTCAGGAAAAGCTTAATTTTTTTTAGGGACAAAGCATCTAGCCTACAGTGTTTTCTGGGATATAAAATGAGCATTGCTTTTCCTTGAAAATTGTGAGTGCAAAGTTTTAAATATAGTTGTTTGTGCAGTTTGGTGCCTGAGAGCTGGACAGAGATGCTGTTTTTCCTATTTATGAGCGGAAACGCTCGAGCGGCGCGCGTGGGGGTTGAGCCAGCCAGCGTGCGTGTTCGGAAGGAGCCGACGTGCTCCTCGGCCTGAAATCCTCTGCGCTCCCCTGCTTTTCTGCGCGGGATAAGCCCTCCTCCCACCGACTGCGTGGCAGAGGTGGGGTCGGGCTGCTGAAGCTCCTGGCTTCAGATCCTCCTGCTCTTGCTTTGCGGAGGAATTGCTGCAATTTTTGTATAAGATTATTTGTTACAGACTCAGTGAAAAATACAGATATTTTCCTCCCCACCGATGATGGATAAATAGGAAGGAGGTGGGTTTTACAAAGACTGCCATTTATTCATTTTCTGTCAACGTTTAGTAGAAAATGGAGAGTTTAGACATTTAGGACAATAAATGTTCTAGTGGACTTGTCATTTCAGATCTTAAAATCTACATTTGTCTATTCAGAAGAGTTTCAAAGAGAAAACTGCATTTTTGATAATGGCACCGGGCCTAAAAGCAGAGGTCCAGGTTGAGGGCTGTTCTACACACTTTCAATGGAGAATTAGGACAAACCAATTAATACACTTTGGCTTTCATCTCTTTTCTTTCTCAACAGTAACTGCAAACATTGGAGATACATGGGCCGAGGTGTGGAGAAATAGTTTGTGAGGTTGAGTGCTTAATTTTGGGGAGCCTGAGCTTGTGAGAGCACTGGGCACGCTATCCTGCCTCCGGCAGCGTCCGTGGCAGCGATGCTGCCCACCGGGGTGAAACCCCCGGCGGGACAATTCATTAAACTCGCTGGTATTTTTTTAAACCATTCATTTAAGTCTAATGAGTAAATCCTGAATGAGGTGAAGAGATGCAAATTTACTCGCTAAGCAGTTTTAAAATCACACTTTCTTTCTGAAAACGCAGAGGTTTATTTAGGCTTTCATGATCTTACTGAACCTGGTAAGGGATAAAATTAAATAGCTCGTTCTGGGTAATACCACCCCCCATCCTTAACGCATGGGTCAGTGAGCTTCTTAAAGCCCCTTCATGCTCATCAGAGGGTGAGAATCCTATTCTGAAGCCCTAAAAGAGGGTCCCCACATAGATCTGTTACAGTCCGGTGTGAATCTTGCCTTTTTTAACAGTTTAATGTTACCTTTTGGAGAAAAACTGAAGAAACTGGTGCATCTCTTCCAGAAATGGAGCTACTGTGTGGGGTGCAGTTATTGAGCAGTGAGAAAAGTGGAAGGAAAAACGATCTACGGACAATGGTAGATACATTTAAAAAAGAAGAAAAAAAAAAAGCAATTTCAAATTACAATTACTGGCTACCTAATTTACATACAGAAATTTCCCTTTTTTTTTTTTTTTTTAACAAGGTCAGGGTAACTAGTCCTAGGTTCTTAAACACAGAGAACTGAAACCTTTAAAACGTGGGCATTCATTAAGTTTGACTTGTTCAAGGTTAGTTTCTTATTTATGCCTCATTTTAAAGAACATAGGTTTTTGAGACCATGTAAGCCCGAGAGAGTGTAGTGATTTGATTTAAATATATATTTATATATACATATATACATATATATATACATACACATATGCATGTCCTGGACCTGCTGTGGCTTGTTCCACTGAGGTCGAGGTCCTGGTAAAATTCCTACAAGACGAGGGCAACAAACACTCGATAGCCACGCGATTACAACAGGAATATACTGAAATAACTGAAGACATAACGCTTATTTTCATACATAAACCTATGTGTTTTCCTAGGTCCCCCCTATTTGCCTGGGGCAGTGGGGAAAGGTCTTTGCACAACTTCGCTCCCGAGCAGCCGCGCGGGTCGGAGCACGGGGGTCAGCGGGCGATAACCCCGTCTCGGTGGGGTGCTGTTTTGTGTTTCTTGGTTGCTTTCTTATCTTCCCCCCTGTTTTTGGCATTCCCCTCGAATGAGCCATTATTTGCCTAATAATTGGCTACTTACTCATGCTCTTTTTAGTGCTTCCCCGCTGCTTTGTGCCGTGCCCCCTTGTTGTCTCTAGACATCGTCAATAAACTATACGCGTTTAGCTGAGAAACAATGAAGTTCTTCCCCCTGATGTATTAATTAAAAGTTTCATGTTGTATCAGCCCTCAAACGCTCTGTGTTTGAGGGGCTGCTTTGCTATTTATGAATTCTCCATGTTTTTCTCTACAGGAGTTGTGAGCATTTCCCGTGCCTGCGTGGCCCTGCCCAGGTGCCAGCCTCCCTGTGCCTGGCTGTGAGTCTCCCGCAGAAGTTTTTCTCCCCAATCTCTCCTTTTCTTCGCCTTCTTGATGGATTTGTTGGAGAGCCCTTTCTGGGCAGCCGTGTCCCCTGAATAGCGCCTTCACATCAGCCTGCGTAATTGATAGCCGCGCGGCCTGAGATTATTTAACCTGTCAGCCTCTTTTCTTTCACCAGACAGCTTGGATCTTATTCTTCTTTTGTAACGGCCATTGATTTTTGTCTTAGAAAGAGTAATTGTGAGCCTGGACACCCTTTTTCCTCCTCCTTCCTTTTTTAAGGCAGCCTGTTGATGGAGACCTGAGGTTTCTGAGCTGCCAGGCGCTGCTCATGCCTTGTCTTAAGGTCTTCTTATCTCACGGCGCTTTCTTCCTCTCCTTGGCCACGTTCTTCAGCGAGTCCCATAGTCTGCAGCTGCCTCTGCTGAGGTTTCTGGGCCCTTAGGCTCTTTTCATGCACCCCTATAGCCTCCTGACTCTTACGCCCCTATAGGTTGGTACGCACCATGTTAATAATTGCCATGTTTATACCAAAACTTCTAATTTTCTTCTGCATTCCCCGTTTTTTTAGCTTTAGCTTGGCCAACTAAGATGTGCGGTAGCTTTTCCTCTCTGCATTTGGGAATTCTCCTAAAAGCAGTCCCTCTCCTGACTGCCTCTTAAGCATGTTTTAGGTCAGGTTGTGTTATCTTTTATCTATTCTGGCTAAGCAAGGGAAAAACACTTCATGTGGTGATGGTTGTGTTTGTTAATGGTAGAGAGGACTGTGGAAGCTCTGGTCTTACCTTCCTTCAGCTAATTTCAGCTGGATTTCTGCTCTCCAGGAATGGGCTTTGCCGTTATGTAGTCTATTTGATTTATTAGTGAGGTTCAAGGAGTAGGTCCTATTAAGAAATGGTATTTTAAACCGTGTTTGGTGCCTCTGCCACCCGGACAAATGATGCCGAGTAAACTTCAAGCAAAGAAGCTGAGGTCATTTAATGAATCATGCGCAGGTGGCTGGGCTTTGCTACCCATTTTAATGATGGGGTTTGAGATCCACTAGTTTGTTGGAGCATCGTAGATGCTGTAGCTGCTTTATTGCATTTTTATGCCCCTTTGTGTAGTTACTTTGCTAAATTCTTTGCATTTTTTCAGGGCTGTTTTAACAAACCACACAAGGGGATTATGATTTCGGCATTGATCGAATAGATGCCATTGGCATCAACTGCCAATCAGTGGCCAATCAATGCCATTGATCAACCTGTTCTTGGTCACTTTGTGTCACTCTTGTAATCGGGAAGGGCTGCGAGGTGTAAAAGCTGCTTGCTGAAGTCGGGTGAGACTTGGGTAAAATTGCAAAGACCTTTGGCAGGACTGAGGTTGGGCAACAGAGAATTTCATGCTTGGTGTGTGGGAAGTAGTAGGTTTGGAAAGTATATCAGATACTTGCACATTTTACTTTATCCTTACTGAAGAAAAAAACAATCAGAGAAAAGCAGGGGAAAGCATTTGCTGGTTCCACTGAGATTCCACTAAAAAAGCCTAAAACCAGCTCTGGAAACAAATAACTCATATATATTAGATATATTAATGTTATATAATTATATATTAAATATATTATGTGTTTTGTTAAACTGTTTATGGAATGATGCATGTGTGGGCACTCATTAAAAAGCAATCTTCTAGTACTAGAGCCCCAAAGTATATTTTATTGTTATCTGCCTTTTAACAAATGATGGGTTGATTCCTTCCGCCAAATGTACTATGTGAGTGAAAAGCAGGTGCTCCTTGGAAATCCAATCCAGCTTTAAACTCCCCTTATATTAAATAATTTTCCTTTACCTTGTTGGTGGAAATAATTGGTCAGTCCAAACCATTACAAGAAAAATCCTGCAAGTCACTCGGTTGCTGTTTAGAGAAGCTATTTAACCATAAGACTCTGGTAGATGGAAGACTGGGACCTGTTACTGTTTATAAGCAGGTCTCGGAATTAATAAAAATTTCGTTTGTATTTACAGTGTGTTTTGTAGTACATTATGATTGTTTTGTGGTTGTTTGTTGGCTAAAACCAGAGGGTCCTGCTCTGTGCTGGAGGCCTCCAAGCAGGGAAAATTGCAAATAGTCATGGAATAAGCGAGGATGACTCTATGGCTGTTTTCATTGTTATATTGCCAAGACTGATCGTTTGGGTTCAAGTGTGACAAAATTATGGTCTAGATTTAGGAAAGAAGTATAACTGAAACAAATGAAGTGTGATCATACAAAGATTTTACCAGTGCTCATGTAAGGAGTAACGAGACCATTTTGAACACAAGGTTATTTAACCTGATTGGACACCAGCTGCAGATTTTAGGACTCCTTTGAGCAGGAGGCCGGACCCTGTGCCCTCCGCCCAGGTCGGTGGCTGCCCTTTCCCCAAAGAAGGGCTGCAGGGATGGACGGGGGAATGAGACAGAGCCACAATCTGAGCTTCATTAATCAAGCACATCTAAGGTTTAGAGAAGCTGTGATTTGTTTGTAGGAATACCTTAGAGGGAGGGAGCAGTGGGTAAATCTCAAGGATGCAAAAAATAATTAAGCGTAATGCCAAAACAAGGTCAAGATGAAAGCAGAGCAAGTTTCTTGTGAATACAGCAACGCTGGGAATGAGAAGACTCTTCTCTTCTGTTCCCTGAAGAGCAAAGTTACAGAAGGAGCCTCCAGATAGTGTTTGGGAGGGAATGGGAAAGTAGCCTGTTCGGAGCACGTCCTTTTTGAGCTTCAGGAAGGGATAGCGGGACAAGACCAAAGTGATCCCGGTGTTAGAAATGTGGTGAGTTACAAGCTACAACGTGCCCAGCTTGCAGGTGTTCTCAAGGGTGGCTGAAGGGACTAGTATTTTAAAAAGTACTTGCACCATGGTTATGTTTCATACTTAAGTGGGTGCTAATAATGAATTTTACAGTCCAACTAAAACCCCTTTTCGTTCAAGTGGGGAAAAAACCCCAAACACCTGTAGCATCACCCGTTGCTCCTTGTTGGTCTTCTGAGGGTTTCTACAAATCTGGGCAAGAAGGATCACAACTCCGATGCTTAGAAGAGCGCTACGGGATTTTTCTTGCAAGTAAACAGGGATTCAAGCTAAAATGGTAGAAAGGAGTATCTAGCTGAAGCAAGGCATGGTATCGAGTCCTTCCTGCGCAGTGCAGTATTGTGACTATGGACAGAGAAAGGGAGATGGGCTCCTCAACACCAGTATGGAGCGGATGTGTAGCATGTGCTCGTGTGTTTCACTAGCAGATTGGGGCAAAAAGAGGTAGATACCTTCAATTTTTTTTTTTTCTTTGACTTGAGCCTCAAGACTTTGTTACATTCAAGGTCTCTCTAATTTGTCGTAAACTTTTTCTTATTTCCAGGTCTGCCCAGGTTCATCAGTCAGCCAGAATCCTCAGCTGCCTACAGAGGGAGCAGTGCAATCCTGAGCTGTGAAGTGAACGCCGACCTGGCCCCGTTCGTGAGGTGGGAGCAGGACCGGCAGCCCGTCTTCCTGGACGATCGCGTGTTCAAGCTGCCGAGCGGAGCCCTCATCGTCAGCAATGCCACCGATGCGGATGCAGGGCTGTATCGCTGCCTCATTGACAGCGGCGGGACTCCCAAATACAGCGAGGAGGCAGAGCTCAAAGTTCTTCCAGGTAGTAATCTGTTTTTTTCCATAAAATGGATAAAAATTAAAATTACTCGAGGGAAAAGAGAAAAAGAAAAGAGAATACCTACAAAGGGTGCAGCTAATAGGATTTGTGGAGACTGCTGCTTCAAGTAGCTGAAGATGAGCATGGATACTCCACTAAAGCAGGTTGGGATGGTGCAGCTGCACTATGCACTTGAAAAACAGAGAAATCCAACAGTCATCAGCCCTTTGTAATGCTGAGAATAAGTCAGAGATATGCAAATACTTTTTTTTTTTCTCTTGTATTTAATGGGTTAGCTCTTAAAAAAGGCATTTCTGAAAGGATTTTTCTCAAGGGTCCATAATAAACACAGTTCTGTTTGTGACTTGTTAGGAGGAGGGAATTGCTCGTTTTGTTGAGCACAAGAGTTTGGGGATTAAGGTGCGTTTCCAAGTTTTTGCCCCTGTGTTCAAAGTATTGTTTCTGTAATTTCCAAAAGAAGGCGGTTCTTAGAATATCAAACTGTTTCTACATCGAGCCCGTTCTTTTCCTAATGACAATATTGCCATCTTAGTTTCACCAGATGTTCTAGCACAGTTAGGAAAATGAACCAAAAACATAACAGGAATGTGAAATCGCTTTCCCAAACTAGGGAAATAAGGGTTGTTTTGTGTGGATTTTCTTGATTATTTCCAGTGCTTTGTGCTGCATCTTCCAAATTAGTCTTTATGTAGCAATTCTGATTCAGTTTTCACTGCTTGGAAGAACTGCCAGGAAGGGCTGCTGAATTTTCATCTTTGGAGGTTTTCAAGACAGTTTGGAGGCACCGCAGCCTGACCTGAGCGCGCGTTGGCCCTAGGGCTGCTCGGGGCAGGTGCTTGCACAAAAGGTCTTGGGGGTCCCTGTCAATGACTGCTTTTTTCTGGGTTTTCTATTTAAAATGCTAAAATGCTTTATCCTAAATTACAGTTGTGGTGCTCTGCATTTTAAAATCGAGGCATTTGCCAAGGAAATTATGCTTAAAAGAAAAACTTGTTTCATTAAATCCTTTCGTGTTTATCCTTATCACTTTTTTTTCAAGTAAGGATACAGCTTTTTGAAGAAGACGACTTCAAAAAAAGAGTTATTTAAGTCTGATTTGCCTTCATGTTTCCGGAGCCCCTCAAAAGAAGGACTGAAACTTTCTGATTCGTGATGATTGGGGGTCTTCTAATAAACTTTCCTGTCGTGTCAATTTGTAGGAATCTTTGGGGTTCAGCTGTAGTTCGCTTGTCTCAAGTCACTAAAGGTGGCTTGGGGTGACTGTCTCAGGGGACACCAATAATGCCGCTGCGGTACCTGGCTGTATCTGGGAGCGTTGTAGGGAAGCGGTGTGAAATTCCTGCTTGTTCCCTAGCAGGGTTTTCCCGAATCAGATGGTTAGAATATGGTGAGGTAATTGTGAATTTGCGTATTGAAGCCTAACCCGCTAAAGCTCAATGCCACAACAGAAAGTAATTTTATTTTTTAGGTATAGGTCTCATGAACCAGCCTTGGGGTTTGGGCAACACCCAGAGGTTGACTGGGTCAGGCTGGCCCTGGGGTTCTGCTCCACAGATGTCTGCTGGGTGGTGGAGTTCCAGCTTCAGGGCTGTAGCTCCTACCATAAGCTCCTTCCCAAGGAGTTGGAGCACTTGGAGTCCCAGCAGGGCTGGGGATCTGTTTACATGTCTGAAGAAAATGCTAAAGAGCTCTTCACGTGGGAGGCTGGTAGAGCCTCCTGCCACGAGCTCTTCATGTAGGTAAGACGTGACTCAGGCCTGTGAAGGTGGAAGCTTTTCATTGCGAGTGATTTATTCTGTATTATTTATTTGACCAATGTGATCATCTTCTGGTAACTTGTTTGTCTTTAACAAAATATCCGCAGATCCCGAGGTGCCGCAGACCTTGACGTTCCTGAGGCAGCCCTCCTCTCTCACCAGAGTTGCCGGGCAAAGTGCAGTTTTCCCATGTGTGGCGGTAGGATTTCCAACGCCATCTATCAGGTGGACAAGAAATGAAGAAGAGCTTGTCCCAGAAGGGTGAGTAGTGGCCAGTATTCTCACATATGGGTAGGAATTGAGCAGCTGAGGTAGAGCTTCCATTTTAGATGAGAACCCACTTGGATTTCTGCTTCGTTTTAAAGCAGCAAAATGGATGCTAGTGTGTTGAAGTGCCAGAGGGCTTCATGACTGAGAGTTATGACAAGGTGGTTCATAAGAGCTGGAGAACAATTTTATGCTATTTCCTGCAGACACACGAAACCAAGAAATCTTACTTGGAACAGGAAGGCTTTGAGAATAAATTACTCTTAGATGGCCTGTGGAATAAAAGCAGCAATGAAGGGCATAAGGGTATTGCAGGCAAGCTAAGGCTTCTTCATGTTGGCATGTGTCTCTGCGAAGGTTCTTCAGCAGCGTCACGCTTTCTGCAGTGAAGATGTGCAACGTTACGTATGCACCTAACTGCTCCAGAGGAACTGAAGAACGTGCTTCATGCAGAATTTCATAATTTCCTATAAAATTGAGTATTAAAGTGTAAGTAGGATTAAAAACTATTTACAGGCCTCTAGGAATGCATTAAGTGGTACTTGCTGCATTCCAAATTATCGTTGGTATATTTGTGCAAAAGAATGTGGCAGAAAATGGGGAAAAAACAGAGTAGGACTTACCAAAGAAAGCTGTGTTTTTCTGTCTCATGAAAACATATCCACAAGCATGAGAATTACAAGTGGAGGGTTGGATGTTCTCAAAGACCTTCAAAATCAGTGGTGAGATTCATTGTAGGAGAGTAATTGTGAAAGCGTGAGGGGTGGAGTTGGGCTGTGGGCTGGAGTTTGGTCCAGAAGGCAACTAAAGGAGCATGGAAGTCTCTTATAGCGCTGACAGAGTTATTGCATGTCACTTTGTCACCAGTGAAGACTCGTAATTTGAACTGTCTTTGTCTGGAAAATGCAGACTTCTATAGGTAATCACCCCCATAGCACTGAGGAGCTGGTCTGGTGTTGATCTGATGGCGTGTGATTTTTCTTTTTCGGTTCCTTTTTTTGTAAATATAAGACGTCTTTCACAGAAAACAGGTTGGTGCAGGCTTCTTAAGTTGCACAATCAGATGTAATGAAATGTCAGAATAAATGTGCCTGCTAAGAACTGACTTTGTGTATGCAAAATGATACAGTGCCAGCTTTGCAGAGAGGGCCCTGGCCTCAGTCCCACTGCTCCCCATTGCCCTCTCGGCTGTGCCACATCAGGGTGCAGCTCCCTTTTGGAGCAGCTGCTTTTGCTATTTTATTTTTCTTCTCTCTTTTTTTTTTTTTTTTTGATGTGGAGTCCTGCTTTCCAAGCCCTGCTTTGAATACTGTTAGTTCCCTTATGAATTTTCCTGTGTTTTCCTGGTGACTTCGAGGGCTTCACAAAGGCTTATTTAATATCTCTTCAAAATACAAAGGAAGGAGTTTCCCAACTGGAGAGCTCCGGCAGAGCTTTAGCAAACACTCTCACTCTTCCTCAGTGCACAGCTCAAGCTGTGGATGGCTTGACTTCTTTTTCCAGGATGTTGAGTGTCAGATTTTTGCATTGTGTGTCACTTTGTACATCACGAGTGCAGCTTCCCGTTGACTTGCACTGCGAGAGGGAAGCCCTTCGCAAGCGGAGCACCAGGGAGTTTCAGGCTCTACACCATGACACTCTCCTTGTCTTAAAGCTTTTTTTTTTTTTTTTTCCCCTTGAGCATCTTTCCTCCATCCTGCAGAAATTCTGTGGAAAGGCAAGAACAGAATCCACACAGTCGTCCCTCTTTCCAGGTGCTGTTTTATTAAATACCCCCCCTGCTTCTGCGACAAATGAGCTGCATGGATTCTCTGCAGAGCCCAAATTAATGGGCACAGGCTGGCAGCAGTGCCCCTTTATCCTTCAAACGATGTGGATGTCAAGGCCTTTTTTTCTGCAAAGTTTGTCCTCAAACTGCAGGCTGCAAGTGCCCATGTATTCCTGTGATCTTCTGGATGTTACGTCCACAGGATCCCCCTTTCCTAAGGAAGATAAAGTCGAAAGGCAAAGGAATGTTCCTCTTCCATGTAAAATAAACATCTCAAGGCAGAACCCCCAAAGGAATAAAGAAGGGTTGTGAGCGAAGACAGTTGTGTTTCGTTTGACTTACTGTGCTGCAGCATCTGAGGATGACAAGGCTGCTTTGCTTTGCTGATGAAATTGATTTTTTTTTTAAATTAAATTTATTTTGTATTAAAATAGCTCTTTGCATAAAAATAAGACTTTAATGGTTAAGATGGCTTTTCTTTATACCAATTAAAAATATAGCCTTACCATCTGAGCAGGTTTTAATATACTTGCTGCCTAGAAAATCTCTTAAATCATCTTTAAATATGCATAGGTATATATACACAGTATACACATGCACAGGTCAGGTAGTCTGGTCAACCTTTGTTAACCCTTTTTTTTTTTTTTTACCCTTGTTGAATGGTTTAGTAATATAACCTTTTAATTTTTTTTCCTTTTGTGTTGCAACTGTAGCAATTCATCTAATACAGAATTAAATGTTTTCTCCTCAAGGTAGTCCTGGCATTTGTTCAGCCAGCAAACTTCTGATGCAATATATTGTGAAATTAGTTTGCTATGATGAAATGTTTATCTAATATCTTTTTTTCATGCATACTTTGAGACATTGTTTTAAAACCAATTTGATTTGTCACTAAGATGATAGCATGTGAAGGTATTGCCCTACTATGGATTGGCATTAACCTAAAATTCATAGAGCCCAGCAAAAAAGTCCATGCAAGCCTATGGAATATCCAGGTTCACCCTGGAGCGAAGTCTTCATCCTCCGGAGCTGAAGAATAGGAAGGGTCCAGAGGAAGGTCTCCATGTGCTCACACTGTCCCCACTTATTGGCACCTGGGGAAAAGCAGGATACTGGCCCATGGGAACCTCTTTATCCTTTAAAACCTTCCTTACTGCATTAACAATTTTAGAGATAAAAAATACTGGAAAAAAAAAGATAAAAATTGATGTCAATGAGCTGCCGCTGGGCAAAAATGTTGGACTGCTTTGGATGGAAGTTTTCATTAAATTGGCTCTATATTCAACCTAATGATCTTCATGGTATTTAATAACTTTTGCGAAGCTGCATTGGAAAGAAAAGGTTAAACCCTCTGCTGAATTGAGGATTACGCTTCGCTGTTCCAGGGGCTGGCGGTAAGGCCAGCCGCACTGCAAGGTGATAACGTTAAATGGATGAAAAGGGAAACTCCTGCCCTCTTATGATGAGTTTCTTTGCCTTAATTCAAATAACTTTTTTTTTTTTTTAAGTATATCGAACCAAAAATGTAATCAACAATTGTAATAGCGCCGTAAGTCCATATTAGTGTGGTAACTGGTGGGTTAACCAAACACCTTTGGGTTGTAATAATTTCCTCTCAGAGGATAATATTCGTTTTCCTAACGTAATGCTAGTAAAAAGCCTGAAATAGAAAAGGTAATTTTACTGACTTGTGTATCCTGGCCACCCCGTAAGGGTCAGAAGTTACTTGTCCTCACACGCTCCTCAGTTATTGTTTTCGGAAAGGCTTAGTCCTCTCCCACCCCCCCGAGCCCTGACTTTCTAGCCATCCCAGCTACAGCTCCAAATGGTTGTTCTGATAATACGGTTGGAGTGGTTGGTTTTCCTTGCATGGTAGCTGCTCTTGTGTAAAATACCTTGGATCCCATTTACTTGGGAGGAGCCGAAGCTGCAGGTGCAGAAGGATGGGCGCCGTTGTGCCCCAGTGTGAACGAGGTTTGAAATGCAAAGCCCAAGTGCTGTATTTAGCCACCTAGCTAAAAATTCTTCTAGCCCAGCGCCCCCTGAACGGCACCCAGAAACAATGCACACAAACATGTCAGTTTATGTAGGCATTTCATACAGAGAACCTGTGGGCACTTGCACGCTGACACTCCATTTAAATCCGTTTGTCCATCTAATTGCGGCCACGTCCTTCTTTGCACAGCTCCGGAAGATTCCTCTTGCTTGCCGGAGGGAGCCTGGAGGTCCGAGAGCTTGCGGAGGCCGACGCTGGGACCTACTCCTGCATCGCCGACAGCGGGAACGACACGGTGGAAGCTCGGGCAGAGCTCACGGTGCAAGGTAGGCAGAACATCCACTTTTCAGAGGGGCTCCGTCCCCCGGTGCCTGCTCTGCAGAGGGTGGTTTCTGCATGGTCCTTTGAGGCTGGGCTGTGGTGGCACTTGGCTCTTTATCTCATAGTTGTGGCCATGCTCTCTTTTTGCATCTCCTTAAAAGTTACAGTTGCTATGAATATGCGTGTTATGTGTTACTCTGATTTATTGTTGGAGCTGCTTAGAATTTCATAAATATTGAAATAAGGAATTTGCTCATGTCATTGCTTCATTAGCCTGGCTTGAGAAGTACAAAAAGTATATTTCATAATTCTTTAAAATACTGCTATTTTCAAGGAACTCCCCAGAAAATAAAAGCTAATATCCTTAGGAAGTTCTTGCTGTATGCGTGTGTAATGACTTTTCTTGCTTACTGATGAAAGCTATTTTTAATAGAAATGGCACCAAAGCATTGGTCAACTTTTTATTTAAGCAAGCTATGCAAAAGCAGACTTGTTTAAGAGTAAAGAAAACTGGCTGAAAGTTGGACGTTTTCATCGTTCTCACATTTAGTGAAGAAGGACACCTTGTTTATTCAGTTGGAGTTTTGCGCTGGTTTAAGGTGTTTCCACTAGCTTTGACTTGCACGTTTGTATCTGAAATCTCAAAAGAGCCAAAAAGATGCGTTGCTGCCTTCTGCAGGCTGCTGTCTTAGGAGCATTTTAGCTGCATCTGCCCTCTTAAAATCCAACAAATTCTGGCCATGTCACACGAGGCCCCCAGGCTGAGAGGAAAAATTGGTGCTGCGTCTTCTCCAAGCCATAGGTGCTTCATGCTTAATAGCATTTAATGGTGGTTTGAGGTTACCCGGTGTATGCCGGGGCTTAATTTTGCAGGACTGCTGTGGGGTTTATTGAGCTTTATAGGCAGAGGCAGAAATTGGTAATATTAGTGATATGACACAATTAAGCCAAGAAAATGATTTGTTAGGGTTGTGTTTACAGCCTTAATGTAGCACACGGTGCCTGGTCACTCCAGGATGGATGTGATCCAAGGTCACTTGCTCCATAATATGTGTCGTTACTGATGGGACTGTAAAGTTTTAAAAGCTGTTCTGCTAATTAATCATTTTGCACTGAATTTTTCCTACAGGCCTGGGTCAACATATTATTTTTTTTATTGCTTTGATATTAAAATATATTAAAGGTGATTCAGAATGTATTTTGAGAAGTTGCATTTTTGATTTTATTTCTGGGTTCTTGATTTTGCTTGGTCCTACTTCCCTTCAGCCTGGAGCAGTTGCTGGAGAGGGAAATTGTGCTTGTCCGTTACCATAATTTGGTAAAGAGCTGAATAGTTGAGTAACTGTTATGTGGTCATTGTGTCATTTGCTTCGAACCCTGAAAAATTCTCATCTTTTCCCATTTAATGACTATGATTCTGCTTATTGTAAGCTGCTCCTGTCATTCTTGGAGATAAAAGTCTGGCAGAAAATCATAAAAGGAATCCAGGTTTTGGTGTATAATTCCTGTGCCTCATTTATTTTTTTTCTGCATCTTTTTCTTGAAGCAATTGTGAGGGTTTTTTGTTGTTGTTTTGAAGCAGCACCGCAGGGGTTGTGCTCATGCAGTCGGTCATTTTCTCCTTCCCTATGAAGATGTCATGAGGGCACGATGGCAGTTCGGGCAGTCGTGTGCAAGCCTGCGCTTGGCACGCGGTATTTGGCAGGGTTAGGACACGTGAACTGCGGCCGTGTCCCCGTCGGTGGCTCTTGACTGAGATGTCCCTGCAGGATGGCAGCGCAAGGTGCCGATTGACCGAAAATTGCAGGTATTTCGGAATAACCTGCGTTCCCCCCTTGTGAGCTTCAACAGGCTGCCCTGGCAATTAAAAGAAACGCCAGAGGAGTCCTGTGTTCCTGTAATAGTTTAAAAAATATAAAATGTCTAGTTTTCTTCCATATATTGCAGAGGGACTGAATAGGGAGCGGAAAAACCCTGTTTGGCCCTCGCCAGCCATGTAAACATCTGCAGTATTTCCGCAAGATCAGGGCGCAAAGCGGTGAAAGAGTTGGGGAAATGAGTTGCAAGTGTTTTTAAAAAGCAGGTTGTGGGCTCCTGCATGGCCCGGTCGAGCAGGGGAACATGGAGCAGGTTAAAAGTTCATCCTTCATCTGGGAAATGGTTAAAATTTCCTGCCGGTGCCCAGCACCCCTGAGATTTCTGCCCGGGGCCGGCGATGCTCGGACTTCCTGCCGCGCCGCCCGGGCCAGGGGGAGGCTTGGGAGGGAGCTTGCTCCGGTGTTGAAATATTTATAACGGGCTAAAAAACAGGGAAAAATTTCCATTTTCGCTTTCCCAGTGCAAACCACAAAACTGATATGACAGGGCTGAAGTCTTTCCAAAAAAATGAATCCGTGTCTGCTTTGGGTGAGCAGAGTTAAATTGCTCTTTTTGGTGTGTTGTCTGTTTTACTGTTTCGGTGTTGCAGAAGCTCCGCTCCACCGACACCGCGGGCAGCGTTCAGCGTCCAACGTCTTAAATACCCCTCATTCAAAGCCTCCCAGCGCTGCTGTGCTGAAATTGCTAATAAGATTAAAGCAAAGTTTGATTTAAGGCTCCTTTTTAGTGGTAAACTTGAGGGTGCACGTGGCAGGAGTGTGATCCCAGCCCCATTTGTGCTGCCAGTGCACGTGTTGGGGGGAATAAATGCAGATGGACTTTGATAGAATCACTTTTGCGCTTTGTAAGGAAATGCCTGAAATGTTGTAATGCAGCTTTATAGCTGTATGCTAACGAAGACTCCTGTTCTAGCAAAACACACATATTTTCTGCTGATTTTCCTGCCGTGTAGAGGGGGAAAAAGAAGAAACATGTTTGTGCTTTCTGGGTAGCAATTTAGGTAATAAATCTAGATAAAGTCTATATTTTGTCTAGCCAATAGCTTTTAAATTAATAGTCGCAGGGCCACAAATCAGATATGAAAATACTATGTTATAGCTGTGCAGAAGGTCAGGGGGTGACAAGTGTTTCCAGCCCTTGGCCCAAGGCTTGGGGTACGGAAGAGGAAAGACACTGCAGACACCCAAATCTGCAGAAATGTCCGTACGTTGGTTTTCCTGGAAATAAGTTGTACCATTTATAGCCTTTCAGCTTTGCGTTTAGCCAGGCTATTTGTCCTTGGAGTAATAGATGTTTCTCATATGCAAAATGTTATGGTTATTGAGGGCAGGTACTAAATTTTTTCAAGCTTTTTATATGAAGGTCTTGACCCTCTGTCTATATCTTGCTTTGTCTTAACCTTAAATTTGGCTTCCAAAAGTTCCTGCAACCAGGTCCTCACCCCTGAGGGATGCTTTGGTAAGAGAAAGCACCGTCCTTCCTGGGAAACCAGAGATGCTTGAAAACCAAATTAAATCTTGTAATAAGCGAGTAATCCGCCTGGGTGCCTCTCTTTGCATTAAGCTTTCATTACCGATGGAAACTATTCTAGGACCGAAATTTGAACCAACACTGGAAATTGCTAAAACCTTTCTCGGGCCAATCTCAACCAATCTGTGTAGATTACTGATTTCTATTTCTGCTGAAGCCCTGTGCCATATCTGGGGAATAGGCTTCACTTCAGTAACAGATTTGGAAGATGTTGTGCCAAGCCCGATGTTGCTGAAGTCCCCAGCTTGGGGCAAAGGACCCTCTCTCCAGATATATCGTAACTGTGAGGAGCTGGTAAGGTCAGAAGGAATTTCTGCACTTTCTACATAGTGTTTCTTTCCTCTGGAAGTGCTGTGGGGCTTCTCGTGGTCATTCTTGCCCACTGGCAGTGCAGAAGATTTGCAGTAAGGAGCCTGATGCAGGGAAGCTCTGAGAGAACCTCAGAGTGTGGGTTGGTGCCAACACTCTTCACTCTGCAGTTGCTGCTCCCTGAGTGTAGTTTGGTATTTAGGGGGTTACCTGTGGATTCAGCCAAATCATGAGATTTACTACAGATATTCTGGAGTCATTTTTGCACATTTGTCACTTTGAGTAGCAGCGTCAGCCTTGCAAAACGTGGGTGTAAACATCAGAAACAAGTGAGGGAGGCTTTCTCAGGCTTGACCTGGAGCCCCAGATTCCCACTGGCATGACATACATGTTTCTAGTGGCAAACAGGAGCTTCCACACGGAGAGAGAGTTGCCTCCATCGCACAGCACGCGACATCTCCGCGAGGTGCTGCCCGCATCGCCCGCTCTGCTCGTGCCTCTCATTTCCTTGCTCTGGCATCCGTAAACTGTATTTTTTTTAATTATTATTTTTCCTTGCTCTCATTCTAAGGCCAGGAGGATTTGTGATATTTTAATATCATGCAGAAAGGATGTAGAATATCAGCCGGTGAGTTTTGTGTGGTCTGATGGCAAATAGCCATAGGAGCAGAAGTATTCCAAAAAATTCCCCAAGGTATAATTGCAGCAGCCGTTTTAAAGGGATGTTACCCAAGCAGCAACGACCGCCTCGGACCTTGTCTGACATAGATTTGGGTTCCTTTAATCACCCTCTTCGGCAGCGGGGAGGGGACAGGACAGCCTGCGTGGAAATGCTCCGTGTTTCCTAGCAAAGATGGGTCCCTGAGTTCATGACGTTAGGAATAGCGAGGTGCTCCCTTCAGTGCAGCCCTGGGATGAGCGGCGCTGCGGGAGGCTCCGGGCTGCGGGAAGCTCCGGGCTGGCCACCGTAGTTACGGTGGCCATGGCCCGTTAACGGCCAGGAAAAACACCCTGGTTTCGGAAGCCCATTTGCTATGAGCCACGTTTATTGCAGGGCCCTTAGTACTTTTGGTAGAAGACAGTGAATAGCTGTTGTTGGTGCTTGTTCTCTCCAACGTTAATTTTATATTAATTTTTAATTTTATCTATATTAATTTTATAGATCTGTTGCAGGTTCTACTCTCTTGGCCCTCCTCTGGAGGAAGGCCCCCCCTGCACCTGCGTGGAGATGTATTTGAGCAATGCCATGTGAGTTCTTCTTCCTGCACCTGGGCATATTGCTGATTCACTTGCTTGGGGAAAAAAAAAGCCTGGAGAATAATTCAAGGAGCTTCTGAGGGACGAAAAGTTCTTCTGGCTCGTCCTGGGGATAGGGTTGTGCTCCCGAACCTCCCATCCTCCCTGGAGTCTCCCCGAAGGGAGGAGGACACTTCTGCTCCTGTATTTTGCTTTTCGAAGCTCAGGATCATGCTGATGAATCAGGGATGTTGATAATAGAGTATATAAGTATTAATATACACACACACATACTCTCACAAACATGCTCTTAAAAACTGCATTATCAATACCACTCATGTATATATCTCCCCCATATATATGTATCTCTCTATATAGATACATATATATATATATATATATATAAAAATACCATTAAGAAACCTGAAACCAAATTATCAGCAACCCGTACAATTCAGACAAAATGGCTTTCCATGTAAATGTTCTTGAGTAATCCCTGGGGATAATGAAAATGTTACTAAATTAAGCATCAGTGTCTTAAATATCTGCAGCGTAGAATTTGATATGGAAGTGAGGGAATTGTAAAAGCCAGTTTATCTTTCGGCTAGAATTTCTAATAAATTAAGATCATATTAACAGGGTTTTGGACCAGCTGCTGCTCTATGGAAGAAAAAAACGCCTACTCTCACAGAGTAGCTTAACAAAAAGGAGTATCGGTAATTTTGACCATAGTTACAAACAGTACACATTTCTGCCTAAGTCCAATATTTGGATAAGTTCCTGTCTGTTTTCCCAAATCGTGAAGTATTTCAATATTGATTTGGAAAATTAGACATTATTTTAGCTGAAGGCCCCTTTTCCTTGAAGGCTTTATGGCTGTGTTGCAGGAAGGGGGGAATAAAGGAAAAGCCCGACGTGTTCTTCCCATCAGATTTTAGATTTGCCGTGATACTTTCGATGTTCTTTTCAAGACAATCAGGCGCTATATAGCCAGGAACTCTCCTGACACGTCACTGAAATGAGCAACAAGCATGTTCTTATATGGAAATATATAACCTTCTAGCATTTCTCGCTGTTACGCCCTCACTAGATCCCTAACCTGCGGTGTGGAGATCCAGCAGGTGCCTTTATTGCTTCTCTGTTGCAGAAGACGTCACCTCCTGGGTGCAGTGTCACACGTACAAAGCGGAGAGGTTTTAGCTTGGATCTGTGGTGCTGGGGCTGGTGTTTTGTTGCTGCAGCTTCTCCATCCTGCCTTTCTCAAGTTGATGTTGATGCAGCTTAGCTGCTCTCCCATGTGCTGGGACCAGCCTGCGATTGACTTGGGAGCTGCTTGTTCCTCTTCTCCTCTTCTTGAATCTGCTGTGGAAGGTTGGGCAGATGCAGCAAAATACTGCAGGAGGAGGCTTTGTACACTGCTTTTAATTACTATTGTTCTCTATCAAAGAGAGCTTCAGCCCTTTAGATTCTCAATTAAAAATAAGAAGCTGAAAGATTCAGCACAGTTTTTGAACTGTTTATGCCACAGACTTGCAAGAAATGTAAATGTGTGAACTGGGAAGCTCATTAAAATGCCTTTTCTTACTGCAAGTGAGAACTGTTTTTATAGAAAGTGGGCCTAAAGTGGCAGGTATTTTTGTCTACGTATCAAGGTCATCCTTCCATGTTTAATTGGTTGAAGAAAATTTTAGCTTAGTTTGTAGGGTTAGCTTAGGGTTTATAGCCTGTTCTTGTATGATTTTCCATCTCAACATGGGTAACGACAAAATAAGAGGGAACATTAGATGGGAAATGCTGAAGAAGCACCAACCATTACTGAGTCTCCCCCTCTCTGGAGACTTAATCTAAGGTGCACGTGCTTTCTTTAAAGTTAATTTTCATAATGATTAAACTGACTCTTAGACCACCAGGTAATTTGTTCTCTAACCAAGGCTGACTGATTGCAGAGCCGCAGACCTCGGAAGGGGAATTTCAAGCTGCAACTTCGAAGATGAGACAATTTGGTAATTTGCTGTACACAGGCTGCTGCGTGCAGTGCTGCGGTCCCCACGCAGCCCTGGCTAATTGCATCTCTTCCTGAGGAGGCTGATTTAGCAGGAAAGCAGGGCAGAGCGGAGGTTCCTCACGCGAGGCCCAGCGTGCTCTTGCATGAGCATTTGAAGTTGAACCGTCTTCTGTAGCAGATGGGAAGAACTTGGAGACAGGTGTGAGCGACACAGTGAGTTAAACCATTAGCTCGGTTTCCTGTGCGTTTTAAGCAAGGACGCTCATGGCTACGTATTGCAGGTCAAAGCAGGGGTGACCTCGAGGCCCATGGAACTGGCGTTTTGCTGGTTCTTCCAACTTGCATCCAGTGCTTTTGATTTCAGTACAATATCTCAGTCTGAAAATACATCTCATTGCACAAAAGCTGTTCCTTTCCCTTGCTCACCATGATTTTTCCCATTTGGAAGGCCCGATGCAAACTTTTGGGGGTTGCCAGTGTTACCTGGCTGTCATCAATGCACAAATGCAGGCTTACTGAAGAGCTCCACTTATAAAAGCAGAACAGACTTAAACTGCACTGACTGTGGTGATGAGGGGCATTCAGACTGCAAAAACTCTTCTTTTTTTTATGAACAAAGACCTGGCTCTCTCAACCCAAACCATGTAAGACAGCAGAGTTTTTGCCTAGCCATGTTGCAGCGGGGAATTGGGGATGAAGGGTTTGTGAAAATGGTCACACTTTGTGCCCTGTACGTCCTGCAGCCCCACAGTGCTTTGGGGCTTCAAGTGCTAATTCAACTTGTGTGCTTATTCTACTGCTGTCTCTTAAGGAAAGAAAGATGCTTTTGAGGAGCGCCAGCTGCCTGCTCCGTGTCGGAAAGCCACGGGCAGGGCAGTGCAGCAGGAACCCGAGCAGCCCCTCCAGAATGAAAACGCCCCTTTGCGGAGGACTTGAGCAATTCATGGCTTCCGAAGGTCCTTCTTATCCTGCATTTTTAGGAAATTCAAATGTTTTTGTTCTGAATGTGCGTGTGAGGCTTTGGGGAGAAGCTTTAAAATGCAGTTTTGTCTATTGGCAAATAATTTTTACGTGGCTTTTCAGGATATCTATAACTTATAACTTGTTCAGTCTCCTTATCAACGATAAGACAGCTGAGCGTGCGATAACTGTTACCCCTTGTCCTTCTGTCTCTCTGGCCTGCGCACGGTGCCCCGTAGGCTGGGTGTGCTGAGGACAGCAAGGTCGTTTCAGCAAGAAAGCAGTAGAGGAGGTTGAATGTAATATCATCCTATTACATTCTGGTTTGCTGAAGGAAATAATATAGAGTCCAAATTGTGCTGTAAATTGGCTAAAACTCAGTTTTGGGACCCAATCCAAGGGTCTTTCTGGAGTGGGAAGGGGAAACAACAGCTTTGGGCAGGTGAAGGAGGTTGTATTAGATGAAGCCACTGAGGTTTGGTGACATGTTGTGCATCTATCCTTGGCTGACTGTGGATTTCCTTCCAGTCGTAAACGTAATCTGAACAGTGAGTGATTATTGCTCTGCTAATTTGCCTCAATCTTCATTAGTGTAATTAACCATTATAGCACCGATTTTTCAGAGTCGCTGAGCTCCCCACTACTCCTCCATCCATCAACCTGGCCCACGCAAAGCAAGAGAACTGATCGTTTAAACGAAACCATTAATTGACGTAACATTTAGCGGGACTATAAGCAGGTGTGTGGAATTACAAGAAATCAGGATTTTATGAAGCCTCTTAAATGGGTTTTGCTAACTGTTTTCTCTGCTGTTCATAAAGTTCTGCATCATTATATTAATGAAACAGTAATATTAAATGAGTAGTGTGAGTACTTGAGAAAAATACTGTGACTTCAAATCTTAACCTGGTGGTCCTTCTTTGCAGCTCTCTGGCACTTAGAATTTGAGGGCAAAGCAAGGATCATCTTAACTTGCACGTTCTTGTGCTGTGTCTCAGCAGGATCTTCCCACCTTGTGCTGTGCAAGTAATCCATAGCTCTAACTTACTGAGGAAATACCCAATATTTGATTTTTGTTTTTTTCCCCTTGTTGAGGGGGATAGTACCATGATTTATTTATTGTGCTCTGTTCAAATCCATAGTTATTTCTATTTTGGTATTCAGCACTGTGGAATCTGAAAGATTCCTAACCTCTAATGAATGTATTTTTCCTCTACGCTGCAACGAAGAGGAATCAAGTCAGGTTGCAAATCTGATGGAGACGCAGGAGGAGATGATTTATCCTGCTAGGAAGCTCCACGCAATTTTCTCTCCCTGTCCTGCTGCTCTCGAGTCCAGCTTTACTGCTCGAATACATCCACGTTGGCTTCCTCCCCTGCGGAACTATCGATTGAATTTCACCAAGAAAGCTCTGAGTGCGCTCTCATGGCACGAAGGTGACGCTTCCACCGAATTTCAGGGCCCTCCTTCGGGAGGGATATTAAAAGCATCTTAAAAATCAAAAAATCTGTTCTTCTCAAAAATAGCCGAGCACTTCCGAACCTGTGATTTCAGGTGCTGAAAAAGTCAGTTCAAGGTAAAAAATGCCTTTGGAAAATGTGCCAAATGCACTTTTTGGCAAGCTGTAAGCAACTGAAAAATGTGTTATTGCCAAGACGATTAGCTTTCATTCACTTGTGACGGAGCTCTCAGACTCACCTATAACAATAATGGAAAAGAAAATGTTTTGTAGAGTGGTGTAAAGATTGGTCTTTAACTGTCACAGACCCACGTAACTCCCTGCTAGCTTTGTGGTAACACCGCTGTGATGATAAACGTGCAAAGGGTGGTAATCATCGTTTCAAAGTCTTTGCTACAATAATAAAAGATAAATTATAGATAACATAACAAAATATTTTGCTGGGGAGGAAAACTTCTCGGTCGATGTGCTTCAACCTGTATTCAGTGACATGCCTGTTGTGCTGGCAATTGCTTTGAAAAGTGTGCGCCTTTTATGGGAATAAAAACCCATGTGCAGAATAATACCCGTAAATGCCAGAAGCACCGGGTTTTGTTTTCCACGCTGACCGAAACAGGGCTGCGGATCCTTTGGAGCGGCGTATGAAAAGGGATGCACGTGAGCTTTGGAGACGATGGGAGTGAGAGAGGGAAGGGAAAATGTAAAAATGCATCGTCTGCCAAGGATCCCTTGCAGCTTTGCGTAGCAGAGGTGGCGTGATGGGAAATTAAAGTAGGTTTCCAATTGGAGTTCGTCTCGTGCTGAGTATTTGAAACAAGGGTCCCGGGGCAACAGGCCTCTGTCTTGTGGAGGCTCTGCCTGCTGCCTCCTCAACGTGTTTTGTTTCTTTAGAAAATTGGGGTCTGGAATTCGATGAAACCCTCATCGCCTTTGGCACTGCTCTAAGAAATTTAAATTGTGAAGAGCATTCTTGTTGTTCAGATGTTTCCATGGTGCTCGGAGTAGATTCAGGGTCGAAAAAGCCTGATTTCTCTTACAAGGTCTGGAGAAGGAGGGTTTATTAGAAGATAAAGAGAAGAAATACTGAACGTTGTATTTTTGCATTATCGATACCTAGATGAATTCTTCTGTTTCTGCAAAAGCATTCCAGAAATTGCTGGATAGGCTTTTTTTGCGTAATCATCAGTAATATTCACTCATAAGCACTGCACGTGTTCTCTGTGTTTTGATTGATCAGCTTTTTACATACAACACAATAATTTTGATATAAAAATCTGTTTTGTCAGCTTTTCCAGTGAGTTCTTCACGTGTTGAAGCTCACAGCTGAGAGCACATTAATCCAGATTATGCATTCCCAGGGAGCATCCATATGCCAAGGATTGGATTGACCTTGACAAAAAGGAACGGTGTCTTTGGTATTTACAATTAAATCTGGCTGAAGAGGGATTTTACTGCATGGACTGAGGGGCGGAAAGTACTCGTGGCGCAGTGAGTGTGCAGTGCCGGGGGCTGGCACGGGTGCAGAGACCTGGCGCGATGAGTGTGCAGCGCTGGGGCCCCGCGGGGGCGCAGGGCTCTGCGGTGACTTGCGTCCTGCTCCACCATGTGCCGTCCGGGGACGGAGGGTGTTGGACTCCCCTCTGTGGTTACACTCACGGGTCTTGCTGTCACCCTCTTGGGCCCAGGTTTGCACATACCCAGCCCTCCACTTGCACGATGCATCGCTAGTCTGTGAACGGCCTGCGCTTTCATGTGCACAGCCGCCTGCTGCATGCAAAACAACTACAGTTAAGGTTAATAAGGAGTAGGCAATTAATCACTGTTAGGTCCTGATACATACAGCTCTTCATTAATCATCTTGTACCATGTTCAGTGTTTCATTTTTGCAGATGTTGGGGAGTTTCTGGACCATCCTTCGATCTTCCTAGGTTTTTGCCCCACTTGGCTCTTCTGGATGTTACAGAGGGGAGCAGTGGGGCTGTACAGCGGCTGTCTTATACCCTATATCACAAGGCTCATTAAAAATAGGGCTCCAGGAGGCCTGTGCTGTTTCCTCCCGCTGCTTTGGCGTCTCATTATTGGGGTCCGTGCTAAAGGTCTGTGTGGCCATAAGGCCTCTGGGGGCTGTAGCAATACAGACCTGACCAAGTGCAAAACAAGGGGCCCCTTAGCAGCAGCAGCAGCAAAATCGGGGTACTTGTACGAAGGCCGTTGCCCTCCGTGACCATTTGCTTCTCCATTCCCCGTTCCAAAAAGTGAGCCACGGGCTGCCCAAGCCGAGCTGTGCCCTGCGGTGGGCTGGGGTTCCCCGTGCACGGCCGCTCTCTGGACAGCAGCGTTGCTCCGGGGCTGTGACACCGTGCAGCCCTCGTGCCCTGGCCCCAGAGCTGCCGTGACCCAGCTCCCTGGCCTTGGCTGGGCTCTCCATCGCCCTGGATGCCCAAGAGCACTAGTGTGCAGTTTAAGAAAGCTCCAAGTCTAATCTTAGAATTAAACTGCTGCAATCAACAAGTAATGCTGTAATCAACAAGTAATGCAGAATCCCTTGAAAATGAAGTTGCAGCCATGCCTTTGGAAAACGCAGCGTTAGCACTGTCCGAGTGGCCCCTTTCCGCAGCAGCCATCGAGGATGGTCCTCGAGACTGGAGGAGCAGAGGGACCGCAGGGCAGAACGTCGCTGGTGTTGGACCCCTTCAGTTATCCCCACATAGGACAGGTAAATGTCACCTGCCTGGGCTGCCATGGGCTGATCTGCAGAGTAACTAATTTGCAAATTTGGAGAAGCACCTTTATTTCTTTTGATTCTGAGCAGCGCGTGGAACTTCACTGGCAGTTTGACTCTCGGTTGTTCTGGCGCCGTGACACCGTGTACTTCTGTGCATTGACAGAGCAACTGAAACCTCAAAGCTGTTCCGAAAGCATTCAATTTAGAAAGGAGGGCCTGTGTATTGTAGAAGCAGCTTATTAAAAGCAAAATTAAAAAGATTGCAGTTGCTGAAGGACTGCATGAGACTCGCAGTGACTGACTTGCACTTGAATGTTGCAGAAACTAAGGGGGGGAAAAAGGGGAATCTTCTAGCAGCAGGGCAAGGAGAAAAAAAGATAAACCTTGTCACATTAAACAATTTGCTAATAATATAAAAACTTACTAAGAAGTTTTTTTTTCAAGCCTGTCAGAGATGGAAAGGCTGCTAAAGAACGTGGAAGTTTAACAGATGATTGCATGTGAAAGAAAAGGGGTGAGAAAACGTCTTAAGAGTGGAAAAGAAATTCTTGGTATCTCTGCTGTCTGTGGAGCTGGAAGTGTTTTTAATGGAGAGTTGACTGCAGGATTTACCTGAAATGGAAGAGCTGGTAAAACGTTTTTCAAAACCAATCTGCAAAGTGAGCAGTAACCACCACCAGGACCAGATGGTATTCACTCACGATTTGTCGAGGAGTTTAAGTGTGAAATCCAGAGTTACCAAGTGTGGTGTGTGTAACCTGTCACTTAATTAGCAGGGAAGTCAGCAGCAATGTTTTTCTCAAAGTCTTGGGTGGGGGAGAAATCTGGGGAGTGGTAGAGAAGTTAATCTGACATCTGGACCACTCAGACTGGGGGGAGGAAATAAGTTCAGAGTTAGTAGGAACACGCGGAAACTCGGGATGCTGGGGCTGCTTACGGATGGTTTGTAAAAATATCCAAACCTTACAAATCTATTCAGAGCCTTTTGAAGTATTTTGTGGGTAGATTCAGTCTCTGCGCTGATGGTTTTTGCACAGGCATGAAATAGTGACGCCGGAACGTGTAGGTATTTGAAAAATGCAAGATTGTAAAAACCGACTCAAGTGTTAGGAATGATTAGGGAAGAAACAGGCACCTCAGAAGAAAAACCATTATGTCTAAATCCGTGAGGCTGCTGTGCGTTGAATGCTGTGAGCAGTTCTGGGTCCCTCATCTCTTAAAAGATGTAGTAAAGCTAAGAAAGGTCAAGAGAATGGAATAGGGGTGATCAAAGGCGCAGAGAACTGCTCCTTTGCATAAAATCACGAGTGCCGCGGGGAAAGCAAACGAGCGGGAGCCTGTTCTTCTTCGATTGCAAGAGCCAGGAGGCATCACGGGGCTCAGAGGCTGCACAAAACGGTAGGTTTTCTCTGAGGATGCTGTTAAAATATTGGACTTACTGCTGTGAGCAATAGGCTGCTGAATGAGGCATTAGGGTGACGTTGAATTCGCTGCTTACTTGGATCCAGAAAGTGCTGAGAACCGTTTATAAAAGGAAAATCCATTGAGGACTAGTTAAACACAAAGAATTTCTCTCTTGGGGAATCCCTCATGGAGGGATTGCTGGATGCTGGGAGAATATACGAGGCCGGTTGCTTTTATGCTCTCACTGTTGGTAAGTCCTTTCCTGCGCACCTGCTAGTGCTACCCAACCTTTACTGTGGTTTCATGGTCACTGGAGCCCTTGCCCTGTGTCTGTGCACCAGGAGACTTCCCAGGGGGTTGCTCTGCCGGGCACGTCCTCGGTGTCCGCTGCCCACATGCCCTGCTCGCCGCGGGCCCCTCTGCATAGTGCTTGCTCAAGTGGCAGAGTCCTGCATGCTCCGAAGTTCAGAGTGGTTAATTGTAATTTTCATAAAGCTCTTCCTGAAAGGAAGAACCTGGTTTTGTACCAAATTTGTCAACAATTGATTGTTTTGTTTTGTTTTTTTTTAGAAATATATTTTTTAGGAGGCAAGTGAAAATAAGATGCAATCTTCAGTCTGATACGACTGGAATTGTTGTTCCTATGTCAAAAGAATTTGTCTTTGGGCAGAGACAAGATTACATACGTATGGATGCCAGGTCGTTTCTTCATCGGTTCAGCTTTCAAGTAATTGTACAGATTGCAGTAGGTTTGCTTTGGGCTATTTCACCAAAATTTGATTTAATTGCTTCAAAAAATGTCCTCTCCAGATGCCCCCTAAGAAATACGTGTCTGCTTTCTGTTGCCTGTAATGCCTAGAAGATCTTGGTTCTTCTGGAGGATCTTTGAGTTTTGAGCTTTGCTTTTTTGTTTGTTTGTTTTTTTTTTATTTGTTTTGTTTTGTTTTTACTTTTTCTCTCTTTGCAGTGAGTATTTATGTCATCGGGGAGATGGAGGGGCGTCTATACTGTGGCCATGTGTAATTCAGTGCCCTGGATCACCGGCCTCACTGATGGGAGATCAGAGTTAAGTCTCTGAATCTGACAGAGGATTAGCCCTGATTTTACACTTTTGCATGTTGTGACCTAAATTTGAAATTGCCCAATTATTTCTCTAATTTTTTGGGCTTAGTCACCGAGCGGAGCTTTTCCACGTGCCCTAGCACTGTCCTGAACGCCCGCCTGTCCCCCGGTGCTGGCGTTGGTGCCCCCGGCGCTGCCCACACTCCTTACGGAGTGTTTTGGACCCCTTTAACCCCAAATGAATCGGAGCCCATTCCCTGTAGGATACCAGTACGGATAAACACCCAGTCCACTTCTGTCCTAGGGCAGATACGCTAAGCTAGTGCGGGGACCACAGCCAAGAGGGCTTCCAGCTACGCTTCTTGAATAAATGATTTTGTTTAATTGCTGATGACTGCTGTTTTTGCAGAGCTTACACGTCCACTTAGAAAACAGGTATTTCACAGGTGGATGGAGGTGGTGAAGTTGCAGAAAATAGAGCTCGCAGGGAGCTCAGGACGTCTTCTCATCCGCCTGGAGCTGCAGGGCAGGATGAGTTCTAATCAAGGCATTCCTGATGGGTATTTGCTCTTCAAAAACCAGAAGCGAGAGCTGCCTGGGTGTCCTGTTGGGCACCCAGCGCTCCTTGCCCGGCGTTGCCTTCGCGTTCGGCCTTTCCCTCGGCAGCTCACGCGCCCGCGGGAGGGCTCCGAGCCAGGGCGCCTCGACCTGCCTCTGCTCGAGGAGCCACGTCGAGGACTTCGCTTCCCTTTCGGTGTCCTGCATCGTTCCTGGTGCTTCCTCCTGCAGTCGCAGCCCGGATTTTCTTGGAAAGAGGGTGCTCACGTAACACGGTGCTCGAGCCGCGGTGTTGCCGTGTGCTCCAGGGAAGAGGCAGCTCAGAACCGCCGCGCTCCGTCTTTGCAACCGTTCCCTGGTGTCCGCAGTAGTGGGATACTGGGAGTCGGGCTCAGTTTGTGGCCGTTCTTGAGGATCAATCTCCTCCTTCAGGTCTTTACCTGGGGTTTGTTGCTGTTAATTCCCATTCCACAAATGCACAGTTTGTTATTCATCCCTGAAAAAAGTAACACCCGCTTGCTGAATTGTATCTCAACACTTTAATTCTACTTTTCTAATTTTTCAGGAGATTTTTGCATGATAATTGCTCTTCAGCATTTGCCCTCTCCTGCTCTGTAGACGGTTGTGATCTCATTTGATTTGTTGTTAGTTTCTGCAGCTCTCCAGGCCATGGATGGGGTGATGCTTTTCCAGCTGGGAAGCAGGATCTGGCCAGGAGCTGCCAAAGTCCATCAGAGATAGGTCGAGCAGAAACCCTCTTGATGGACTTCCTCTGTTAAACAAGTAGGGAAAAAAGTCCTGTTGGGAAATATCCCACGGGTAGAGAAGCTTTGATCTTAATTTATGCTGGCTTTAATTTGCTAAAATGTAAAAAAAAAAAAAAAAAAAAAAAAAAAAAAAAAAAAAAAAAAAAAAAAAAAAAAAAAATTTAAAAAATCACTTTGGGTATAAACAAATGCATGCAGTCAGTATCCTACTAAGTAAGAAAAATACTATTATGCTGCTATCTCAGAAACTTTCATCATCTTATTTGCTTCTGATCCTAACCTGGCATTCAGTTTGTGACTATTATAAAGTGCTGTGCATGTACTAGTTACATTTTCATAACATTTTTGGGTCTTGGTACACTGCTTTTTTTTAAATATTTATTTGATGATTTTTATTTTTTGGTAATTTCTCTAAAAAGATGACATTTTGTCAGCTTTTGTTTGCTATGCAGGTTTTGCAGCCACTTATAAATGTGTTTTAAGGAGATGATAGTGCTGTTCAGAGGTTGGGGAGACTTCCACTAACCTGAAAAATATTTTTGGGGTTTAATCTTTTTTTCTTAATATAAAACTTCTCCATATGCCTTTACCAGTTTTAAGGAAAAAAAAAACATTTTAGTTCAACAGTTTTCATTAAGGTGTGATTTTCTTTTGGTCTGCAATACATTTTGAGAAAAAGAACAGCTTTTTTGTACAACTGCACTATAGAATTAAAAGACTATTGAAACTTCTGCTGTGCAACATCAGCGTGCACATTTTCGCTATCTTCTGGTGGGAATGATAGGTGGTCAAGGGTGTGACTTTGTTATTTTGGAACAGAATCAAGAATTTGGAAAACCATTAATTTAAAAGGCCAATAAATTCACTATTTGGTCATTGCACTTTGTTACCGTGAAGCAGGAAACACATCCGTAGACTTAGGGGAATATCAGACTCACTGACACTGTTGATGACTCCTGCTCTTTCCGTAGTTGTTTCATGTTACTATTTATCCAGAATTTGTTTCGTTTCTTTGATTGACATGGGATAGTAAAGCCCTTTACCGATGTTTTTAACATAATGCACCCGCTTCATGGGCACTCCTCAATAATACCAAAAATTTAAAGCCTTTTCATTGCAGTCGTCTGAATTGGAGACAGGACTGTCCCCTAAAGCATCCTCTAGTTTGGGCAAATTTACAGAAAAATGTCTGTGGATACCTTAATATGGATTCAAGGTGTGATGGAATGGATTAACAGTGTGATCGTCATCTTCCAGAGTTTGTCTTCCTTTTAAAAAACACAATTTTGCTTAAAAATGAGTTTAACTTCAAAGGGACTCCAGTAGGGTTTGTGACTCGTTTTCCCAGGAGGAAAAGCAAAAGCTCCTCTGGGCTTCTCTGATGGTATGAAATGACTTTTCTAATAAAATACCCAGTCTGAGAAATGTTGGGAATTCTAATTGTTAAGTGAAATGTAAGGTTGAGAAAAGAAATAGTTCGATCAGTGACTGAAATGTATCAGGACCCTTCTTTTTATAGTCCTGAGGTTTAAAAACTGAAGAAGGTAGACCAAAGATTGATGAAAACTGATGAGGATTCTGCAAAGAACCATGAACAAGAATTTTGGTTTAATTGTGTGTGGTTTTAGGAAAACGGTGCTATTTTCTCAGGCTTGGGGGCACTTATAGGTAGCGGAGTCATCGTTTTTGGATTTTTAAAAAAGATCTTAGATTTTAGCCCCCATTATTATGGAGATCCAAATGATCTGCCTGCTTGGGATGCCTTCTCTGCCCGTGCGGGGTTTTACTTGTCGCTCAAGCCTGCTTTTCAGGAAACACTCCTTTCTTACCCTTGATGGGATTTCCCTCCTTTACGGGAGCAGTGTAATTTTCAAGGAAGTTTAAGCCCCGGAAAAAGAAGATATTGTCTAGAATAGCGTTCTGGTCTGGTTATTTTGGGGAAGGCTCCTTATGCTCCTAACTCTGCACCTTCCAACGCAGGTTTCCCCCACTTAGCTACGCCTGGCGCCAGCTCCTCCTCCTCGCGTGCAGGGAGAGCTCGGCGCGCTCCGGGGGCGATGGCAAAGCCCCAGCCCCTGGCGCGGTTGTGCGGCTGGGAGGAAGGCTCTGCAAGGGACCAGCGAGGGGCCGACGGAATTAATTTCTCATTTAAAGCAGTGCAGATGGTGCAGTTGAAAAGAGCTGCTTTCAAGCTGCAGCCCGAAGGCCACAAATAATTCCCTTTCTGGCTTAACGAGAGAGAACAGGCAAGAGCTAGCAACCGCTCAAAAGGTATTTGAAGAAACAGTCGTTCTGGAGAGTTTGGAAGTGAAGCGCCTCTGTCATTAGCCACAGAGTTATTCAAAGCTTTCTAATCCCCTTGCACTTCAGAATTCCTGCACAGACGGCGTCCCGAGGCACCGTGTCTGCGTTTCCCCTTGGGTACGTGCAGAGGAGGGGGACCCGTCCGAGTTTGCGAGACTGCGGCTGCCCCGTCCCTGCGGCCGCGGCGGGGACAGCGTCCGCCCGGCTGCGCTGCGGCTCCCGCCGGCACCGGCGCCCGCGGGCGGCCGTCCAGCGCCCGCAGCCGCTTCTGCTCCTGCCTGCACGCGATGCCGCCTACGTTTGTGCAGCTCCCGAGCTTTCCTCATCGCTTTGCACCTTCTAGCACTAAAAAATGGCCTTTTTTAAAGAGGTTTTCACTTTACAGGGATTTATCTTACATGTCATCTCCTATTAATCCTTTACATTTGATTCACTGTTTGGTAATTTGGGTAGCCAGGTATGTTTTTGTTTGCTGGGTAGCATTAGGAAGGAGAGAAGAGTGGGCTGAGCTGCCAAGTCGTCTCTGAATTTGAATTGTCCGTTTGGTAATGCCATGACAAATCTTATTCTGTATGGAAATAGGTTCATTTACTCCTAGTTATCAATTTAACTTCTCCAGCGCAAACATCTGCACTTGTATCATGTTAATGGCTGAGGCCACTAAGCAGTGACATAGCTGGGCGGCAGAAGTGTACTTTAAAAGCATTTTTTAAATTCATTTACTGGAAGGTAAATGATAGCAAACTTCTTGTGTTATCCCTGTGCAAACAACAGTCTCTGCAGAAGCAAGAAAAGCAAAAACAGCTTTGAAGAAACAACGTGTTTCAAATTCTTAATGTCCTAAATCACATACATTTGAGAGCAGGTACTGGGATATCTAGTTCAGCTTCCATTTTTGCTACGCATGCCGTGTTCAGTGTTAATGCTCGTGGATCCTGCCCGCCGTGAGAGCGGTGGCAGCCCCTCTCTCTACACCTCTTACGTTAGTGACAACCCAAGCTGCCTCTTTGCCCGTTTTCCTCCTTCTGTGATTCAGTTTTGGGGTTTCCTTTTCATCCCCACTGGGTATCAGCAAGAGCTTGGTCTAAAAGATGGGTGTTGAGAGTGCAAAGGTGCATGGAGCTGGAAATCAGCACCGCTGGGCACGGCCCTCGCCAAGGGTTTGGGCTGCTATCCCGTAATCCCCACGCGATGCCTAGTGGGCAGCATCTGTAATTTGAGGAGTTTTTTTTATTTTTTACCCAAATTTTGTGCTTTTGGCTGGTGTAACTGGGATTCCGGGATAAATGTAACGTGTAGCTAAGGAATTAAAAGCAATTGATCCATCACAAGGTGCTTCCAAAACCAGCGTGACCCGTCTAGGGAAGGGCAAGGCAGCAGCAGGGTTTGCTGTGTCTGGATGTTCATTAGTTTCTGGGATAGATTTGCTCGAGTTTGAGAGTTACTCCATCTTCTTACTCTGTAAATAAATGCGCCCAGGTTTGAATATTCAGGTATTCTGCGTATCATCGAAGCTTTAACTTTTATGGAGGGCTGCTTGCATCCAGGTCTGTTGAAAATAAAAATAAAAAATAAAAATAAACCGAGAGCAAATCTCTGTGAAGGCAAATGGCTTATTTCCTTGGCAGGAGTGCTACAAGGAGTAGTATTCCCTGTTCCCTGGCCTGAAATACGTCCCCCAGAGGAGTCCGGGCTGCGGGGTTTGCCTGCCGCTGCAGCCTGGCCTTGTTGACTCTCGTTGGTAAATGTTGGAAGGGCAACAGGGCATGTTTGACTTTCCTGGACCTGGACCCATTGGCTCCGCCGAGCGGATTAAAAGCAAATAAATGGGTGAACGTTAGCTGCAATAGAGGATATTCGAACCACAAGTTCCTGCAAGCGGCTCCTTTCTGCCGTGGGGCTGGGGATGCTCTTGGATGCTCCGTGACACTGGTTTTTGCTGGAGTGTTTTAACTATGCAGGTATTAGCTTTAGACACCGTGCCGATTGCATTACTGGAAAACGCCGCGTGTTTGAAATTTTTATGAGTCTGGAATAGCTTTAATCTTATTCTGAGTAAATAATGACATTAAAAAGGTAGTCAAGCCCTGGAGATAGCAACTTTGTTCTGGCTACGAGCAGGAACCAGCAAAATTGCCATGCATTAGTGTTCAGACTCCCGGAGATTTTCAGTGTATTTCTTGGAAGTGCAGAGCGACCTTGGACACTGTCTGCATTGGGACTGTCTGCTTCTGTCTAACCTTTCATTAGCAGGTTGTAATGCTTAAGATTCCCGTTTTGTTTTCTTTCTGTGGAGTACGCGTGCTAATGCTCCCCTTTCTCTTCTCCCCTTTTCAGTTCCTCCTGAATTTCTGAAGCGGCCTGCAAATATATACGCGCACGAATCCATGGACATTGTGTTTGAGTGCGAGGTGACCGGCAAGCCCATGCCGACCGTGAAATGGGTCAAGAACGGAGACATGGTCATCCCGAGCGACTACTTCAAAATTGTGGTAAGTGGCCGTCGGCTTTGAGCTTTGTAAGCTCTCGACCTGGGGCTTAGTCCTACCCACATACGTAAGAGTCAGTTCTTTTCCAGGACCAGCTTCCTGCCTGTAGTTGGGGGCCTGGAAGGATTAAATGGTTTCCTGAATCCTTTGATTCTCTGTAATTGAGTCATTGCATAAAAACACTAAGGCCGGGTGCCTATATCGTGTGACTCTCTTGCTTTATACTTAGCTTTGCCCTGAGAGAGCAGAGGACATGCACATAGTGCCAAATGGCAGTTTGTTGCTTGAACCCGCTAAGAAAGGGAGTTCACTGCTATTCAGGGCCGTGCGTGTTTGCGGCCGTCATCTGCGGTGGATGGAAATGGCAATTTCAAATACAGATTTAAATTCAAATGTAGTGGAGTTGTGCATCATGAATTTTGGCAAGCCACTGCCACGCACCTTTAGACGTAGCAAAAGTCATTATTGAGACATAGCCCGGACCTTGCGGAGGGTGTAACTGGGTAGACCTGAGGCTGCAGGATCGAACAGCGAGTTATTTGGTTATTTTCAGTGCTTAAGATATCATCGAAATGGTTGTGTGAATGTTCTGTCTTGCCAGCGATATGCTAAAAATAATACTCTGTTAGTACAAGCTTGTGCTGATTTCGATACAGCACAATTTGAAGAGTCAATGTAAAGGCAGATGATATCAGACAGGAGCTCCAAGTGCGCTTTTCTGTCTCACTCTCCTGAATTTTCTCCTGTCATAGTAATGTGCCGTAATAACAGCGTTGTCTTTGCAATTTCAGCCCATTTTTTAAGTGTTGCATTTATCCTTTATTCCTCAGAAAGAACATAATCTGCAAGTTTTGGGTCTGGTGAAATCAGATGAGGGATTCTATCAGTGCATTGCAGAAAATGATGTTGGAAACGCACAGGCTGGAGCCCAGCTGATAATACTTGACCTTGGTAAGATAAACAGTGACAGTATAGTGCCAAAATGTGGGGAGGATCCATTCTGAGGGACCATTTGCACCTGATGTGTTTTATCTTTAGCTCAGCTAGGCTGAGATGGTTTTCCTTAAAGCAAATAAGCGTCTCAGTGTCATCTTCCCTCTGTACCTTGAGAGTTACTTAGGAGAAATTAATGAATTCTGGAGGATTTACCTGGTATTTTGAAAAATGTTTTGGAAATGTCGAATGCAGTAATAAGCCGGAGCCAAAGACCTGAAACCTTATTGCATACAAACATTTAAAAAATTGGCAGGAGAGCTGAGCTGGTATGATGACCATGATGGCGAAACTGAAAAATGAGTATTCCTGGAGCCCCGCACAAATGAACCGTTTCATACCAAATTGTTTCCCTGTCGGAAGCTTTTTTTTCTGCTGTCAGTTGAAAGGAGGGAGCTCTGTGGCTTTTGCAAACTGTAGATGCAAGAATTTTTTTTGAGTTAGAGTCTAAGACAAATATTTGTCATCGAACTCTGGTCAGTGGGATCGCTGAGAACGCTCACCTCCTTGTTCCTGAGCATCCTGCATGATCTATTTGCAATATTAAAAGAGGATAAGTGTTGGTATGATGAAAGAACTGCTTTGTTCAAAAAAAAAAAAGTTGTAAAAGCTTCATTGCTTAGGACATCAGCTTGTTCTGCTCGTAGAAGTCACGAGGGTCTTGAATATAACTATGAAGAGCACAAGGAAGCAAACCCGTAGAAAGGAGAGGGAAGAAGCCAGACAAGAAAATATTAATTCAGTACTTTTTTTTTTTAATTTTGTGTTGCCTGTGTTCTTTGTTTCAAACGTGGCATTTCTCAGGTGTTTGCCTGTGTATGGCAACACTTTGGCATGGCAGGATTGTAGGAGAAACACTGTTAGGTGCGGCCGGAGGCCTGGCACAAATTCACCGCTGATGTCCTAGCGGTTACAAAAGCAGCTAGCCCCGATTTTGGGGCTGGACCGGTAGGAGTGTGCTGGGAAGAGCCGCATCTTCCATTTCTTCTCCGATGGTTGTGCAGTGCGGTTGTGCCCTTCTGCCTTCCTCTCAACTCTGCTGCTCTGGATACGGGTCCGTTCCCTGCTGCCTGAAGAGCTGCCGTGCACTCAGCCTTGCACAGCTATTTCTGCAATGAAAGGTGCCCTCTGCTGCACTCAGGAGCTTTAATGCTACAAAGCCTTGGGATTTCAGCGTTCAGGTGTTGTTCGTGTGCACCCAGCATTAGCCCACTGTCAGCCGGTTGCCAGAAAAATGATGAAAAGTAATTTTATTCCTGCTGTATGCATGAGTCACTTGAGCCGCTTCCAAATCTGTTACGCAGAAGCATTATTCCTGTTTGCCACTTCCAAAAAGCATTGGATAATTGGTATACTTGAGTTTTGAAGCCATGCCCTGCCCAAGTTTGTACTTTGCCCTGACTCCCAGCAGCGTTTATAAATTATTATTATTATTATTACTTTAGTTCCTGTGGTCTCCCTCGTTTCCTTCCCGTCCCCTGTTGTTTGCCCGGTGCTTCCTCCTTCCTGTCCCGCTGCTGGAGGCCTTTGCCTCACCGTGCTGTCCTTTTCCTTTGCACGCTGCCCAAGGTGGAGTCTCGTTTCGGGTGTGAAATCACACCCACGAAGTCAGGTCCTTCCCTTCCGCGGTCTGCGGGGGTTTTAACACTCGCTTCCTCCTGGTTGCGCTTTCTGGATGGTGGAGATGATTACATGGTACCTCACTGGGAACTCACTTCATCTTTTCATTATTAACTAGTGCCTTACTCCACCTGATTTATAAAAAGTTACAGTATCATATATACTCTCAAAGCAAATGCCAATATTTGCTATCTTACTTTAATATGATAGCAAAATAAATACTGAAGAAGAAAGATGGGTGAAGGTATCACATACAGCATTCTTTCATCAGGGGTATCTAGATACAAAAAATACTAAGCCGAACAAAAAATATTCTGAAATCTTCCATTATTAATTCAGAAGGCTTTATTTATCTTAAATTGCCTCTTGACACCTGATAATGAAAATTATCTACTTTGGTAATTAGAAAAATAATAAATTTTGAGGGGAAATGTTGATTATGAATTGATTGAAGTATCTTCCAAATGAAATCTCTTTCCAAAATGTGATTGAAAAGCATCTGATTATTTGTAGACTTTTCCCAGTTAGGCCTTTTGGCTATAATGTTGAATTGATTTTCAATGTATTAAATTTATAAATGAGAAAGTAGAAACCTTACGGAATTTTTCAAACAGGCAGATCCCATTCTTTCCTTATGGATCAGTGTTGAAGAAATGGTCCGAGGTCTCAGTGATGGGTATCTCTAAATATGTAATACATATAACAATAATACATAATAATAATAACAATACATAATACATATAATAATAATAATACAGCCCTGCTTATGGTTTGACTGCAGTCAAGGGCGTAGCTGGATGCCCTCTAAGATGAGTTTGAGTAGCTGGAAAAGCCTGAGCTGCCCAGATGTGGTGAGGAAGGTTAAATCAGTTACACAAACCCGTAGTGGGGTTTTTCCAGTTGCGCTCTGCATTCTGGATGATATTTAGTTGCCTCTTCCATACGTTAACTTGTCTGATTCTAACCTCGCCCTGTAGAAATCCTTCCACGTGTTGGGTTGTGCTGCCTAGAGCTGTGTGCTTTGGTACTTGTTTTCTTCAGTCGTAGGTGATAGCATGATTTTTTAAGTCTAACAGGCATAAAGTGATAACCCTCTCTAGCAAAAACCTGCTTATACCTGGCCATCCACGTCTGCCTCTGCAGGGGGGGATATTGCGGTGGTGGCCCTGTCCCCTGCCCAGCGAAGGTTCACGGTGCGCGCGCGTGGCTGTGTGCGCTGGGGGAGCTCAGAGCTCACAAGTCCTCCCTGACCAAGGTGCTTGGGAGCGACAGTCTCGAGGGCTTCGGGATCCACCCCTGTTGCACAGCACCGGCTTTTCCTTTTTTTCCCTTGCAATTCTATCCCCGTGGGTCAGCGTTTGCCCTTCTCAGTTCTGCAGCATATGGCGCAAGTGCAAGAATATGCCCGCTCGTGGTAGCAAAGCTCTTCCCTGCCCTCGCTTCTACAGCCTTATTTTGTGTGAACCCGTGTCCGTAAAAACCTCCGCGAGGTGAGTGCCTGGCTTTCCTCGGTGGAGGCTGAGTGGCCATGACGCAACGGAAAGCTGAAGCCAGGACTCTGCAACTCGCCCTTCTTCAGCATATCTGGCATTGCTCTGAATTGCCCTGCAGGGCAAAAAACCCAGCCGGCAAAAAGTAAAAGGAGGCAGGTGGGTCCTGCGGCCTCTGCGTGACTGGCACTCGCCAAGGATTCGGGCAGCAGAAGGAGGAGTGATGACTGAGTGCGCGGGACGGAAAAATCCTGCGCCGTAAACAAACGTGCCACGTTGTGCCGAGAAGCAGCGGGTTGGGCCGTTAAAGCACGTGAAAGTGCCCCGAAGTGAATTCAGCGTTAACGTGAATCCTGATTCTGAGCAGGTTTTAACGACATCATTTATTAATCTAAAATCTGTGCTCTGTCTGTGTAATCAAATTGAGTCTGGGCGCTATTGCTGTGTGAATAATTTCGTCATACACTGGGGAGACTAAGGCTACGGAGATGCGTGTAGTGGGATGCAGCCAGTTTTAGTTTGGTTACTGACTTTGTGGTGATACGGGAGCCTGGTTGAACCTTAGATTTCACTTTAGAAAGTGTGTCCTCTCGCTTGGTGCTTTTTGGAGCATTGGCAGTGCTGCTCTTACAGCAGCCATTGCTGCTGAGGTTCTTTTAGGCTCCACAGGCTTGGCGATTTCAATGGAAAACTCCTGTCCTATGGGCCATTCCAGCTCCCATAGCTTGATGCCAGTCAAGGAAGATTTCCAGCTAGAGTTGGATTTCAAGTTCCTTGTTTTCTCCACTCCCTCATCCAGGTTGTTAGGGGATATATTGAATACAGTGGGGCTCAGCACACAGTCCTGCCCATCCTGGCTCAGCATCTCCCTTCTTTTGACAAGGAGGCATCGATAACCGCTCCGAGCGCGGTCCCACTTCTGCAGTAGCCTCCACTGGAGCATGGTTGCTCACTTGGACTATGCCATGTGAAGCAATGTCCAAAGCCCTTTTTAAGTTAAGTTAGAGAGGATATTCTGCTATTTCCAGTCCACAAGTTCTATCATTTTGTTACCGAAGGAAAAGAAAAAAAGAAAAGAAAATTCTTTTTGAGAAATCTTGGCCTCCAGTGAAAGAAGGAATGGACTGGGCATTAATGCTCATTAACTCATGCTCCGATTTGAAAAGCTCAGCATGGGCTTTGGGGTATTCTCTTAGGTAACGTGTTCCACTACATAGACTTGTCTCCTGGCACATTGGCATGAGCCGAGGGCAGGCAACTCAAGTGGGCTCAGGAACAGTTCTGGCCGATTGTGCACACATCAGCTGTAATTTCTGCTCAGCCTGTCTTGCTTCTTGCTGAGGTGACTTCTTGAAGTATTTTATCTGCAGTCGCACGCTGAGAATCAATAACAGATTCAGCGGTGCTGTCAGGGTAGTGCCGTTAATGTTTTCTCGTTCCATGCAATTCTGCGGAGTGGTCTGAGACTACACAGGTGCTTGAAAAATGTGCCGGGTATCGTGGCTGAAATGTCAGAGCAAGGTGGAAAAATTGGGTTGAATCAATGAATGGCTCTGTTTGTCACCTCGCTGAAGACTCGTCCACTTTGCATGGACAGAAGGGTCTTCGTGTTGCGTGTGGTGCAATTTTTTGTATCGTAAAGCGAGGAGGGTCCTAAGAGGCAGTTGAGACACCCGACAGTGTCCACCAAAGAAACGATGTGTGGATGGAAACGGGAGAGGAGGCTGTTCAAACCCTCGTGGCCAAAACTTCACAGCGTCTGCTACAAGGGAAGAGTTCCCCGAAGCCCCTGCGGGATCGCAGTCCCGCAAAGCTTGAGGCTTCCCAGCTGCTCCCGAACGGGGGAAGAGCCAAAGGCGGAAAATCCCCCACCACGGGGCTCTTCAGAGCCGGCAGCGGCAGGAATTTCCTCTCCCAGCCAGAAATCTTGGTCCACTTTTATCCCTCCTATAGCAGCATTTACTTGTGTACTTTTTGCTCAGCACGTCTAAGGCCCTGTTTAATCTAAACAGCCGGTTGCCGTAGCCGAACTCTCGTGTTGCAAATTTAGTGGAACAAAACCTACAGCATTTGGTTTATGGCAGAAATGGATTTGCAATTTAGAGAACAATGCCACAAGCTTAGGACTGCGAGTTTCAAGCTGAGTGTCTTCCATGTCGTGTGTTTGGAGATCCAGGTCCTCATCCAGCACTGCGCTTGCACCTCGGCACACCCAACATATTCCCATGTAGGTAGGTGCTCACATCCATAAATACCCTTTTTTCCCCTAAATGCAAGAGCTCCGGGGTGTTGTAAAAACACCGACCGTGGCCAATACGAGCTGGGTGCCGATTTCATAAGGGAGCCTGGCAAATAACCACCGTGCTGGTGTTGCAGGGAGGGGAAACGCTGCCAAACTCACGGCCTCCGTCCCTGCCGTAAGGTATCCAAATGACTTCATCTGGGTTGGAGAGGAACAGCTTGCGTGGCTCATTTTGAAAGTTGTGTTTTGGGAATGTAAACAGCATCTGAAATCTCAAACTTGACTCTAAACAGTGTTGGGTAAAACCAGAGCCAAGCTCTGAGAAAGATTTTGTTGCTGGTTGGGTGCTCTTTGTTGCTAAATTTCTATAAACATAACAGTATGTTCTCCTCTTTAATGCTGAAAGACTTTTTTTTTTTTTTTTTCGTTTTCATTTTGATTTTAATTTACATTACTCAGTCTTGCTCTGTGGAAAAAAAACAATTTTATACTTCTCAGTGACTGCGTGCATATTGAACATGGCAAGAGAACCACGCTGATTCATTCTTAGTTGACTTTTTTCAATTCAGTTCTGGTTTGAGATTTTTATCTTCCCTGCTTAAGGTCGCAGCTTAGGTAGAGTCATAATGAGAAGTCTGATTAAACTGTGTTAAACTATCTTAGCCTTCCTAAATTTTAACTTCATGAGATTGGGACCCAAATCATTTTCCTATTCTGCCTTCAGTGGACTATTCATGCTTCAAGTTGGCCCAGGTTTTAGGTAAATTGCTCTAATTCAGATTAGATTAGTAATAGATTAATGTTTGTCCGTGTGCAGTGAATTTCAGGGAGGCGTAACAACATTTATAGGATGCTTTGATTGCGCTCATGACTTTTCATTTCTTGTTTTAAGGCTGTATTAACAGTTAATTTGCTGGAGGAATCTGAAACCCTGTGGTACCCTTTGAAAACGTTTGAACGTGGTAGACTGCGTCACCTCTTTTATTTTGGGGAAATTAATGGTTTGTAGGTGCTTGTCATGAAAGAAGTAGCATGAATGTCTGTTTTAGCTTGATACCTAAGGGGACGACTGGCAGCATTTCCTTTGCCAATATTATTCACAACCAGGCACGTGAATATTGACAGAAGTAGCCTTAATTTGTAATTGATCCCAGCCTCATGGTGCAAGGGAAAATATCAGATTTGTTCAGTCTCGCACCAGAGGGGACTAGACGTGTGGATATGGTCTTAATTGATTCCTTATATTTCAGAGTTGCTAAATTATACAGTAATATCAGAGACAGCTGAATGCCATTTGGAGAAAAAGAAAAAAAAAAAAAAAAGGATTGATTTACAATTTGCTTGCATATGTAATGGGATTTAAGCAACGGAATTGAAGGCCATTCTGCTCCTGTTAAGTATTTTTCCAGCAGTGTTGACAAGGCATCCTCAAGATGTCTATAAGTTTTATATCACAGGAAGATCAGTGCGCTAACAAATAAATCCAGTTTTCATTTTTAATACCCGGCCTTCAGTTTGCCTCGTCTCATACTGACACCAACTGAGAGTTGTCACTGTTGCCGCTGCTGTAAAAACAGGCACGGATGATATTTTCCTGAGATGACGATTGTCAGCCTGTTGCCCCCTGCCCTAAAATAGGGGGAAATCCAGTGTTTTTGGAGCCAAAGTCCTTAAAAGCCAAGCAGATGCTGCCAGCTTTTCCTTTGAGCATCCTAGTGCTGAAGGTGCTAAAGGAAAACAAGGAGAAAAAGCCAAGTCCTGCCTAGATCTCCCTAGTCCTCACCTAAGTCGCAGAGAGCAGCTGGATCTCAGCAAGAGGCATTTCGCCCATTGGAAAATACTGCAAAAAAAATAAACCCAGTATTTTTATTAGTAGCTAGCCTGTAAAGCAGCTTCGCTCAGATGTGACATATTTGCTCTTGCAACAAAATCATTATTTTCCTATTAAAAGACAGGGTGGTCGAATTATGCTCTGTCTCAACCTCTGCTGCTCTGGGGACATTTTGCTCCTGAGCAAGAATTCCAGTCGTGCAGGTTTCCGTCAAGGCGGCAGCCTGCACGGCCGTGGTTTTTTGTGTGTTTTTGTGCTTTGGCTTTTTTCCTTCTTTTTTTCAGAGAATCCCGTGATGGAAGAGCACGAGGGGCTTTTTCACACCCTCGTGGGAAGCGGTGGAGCCGGCAGGGCCCGTGCTGGGAGCAGAGGGGAGGAGGCCGCTGCGCCCGGTGCGTCAGTGCCGGCCCTCGCGCCTCTTTAATGGCTCTTTTTGATGCCACAGGAAAAAATCACATTTTTTCCTCTGCACCCAAGCGCTTTGGAATGAAATGGATATGGGAGGAGTGTTCTTTGTCCGCGTGGCTTTTACGACTTCCTTTGAAAAACAGGCTCGTTATCAGCAAACATGTTTGTCACTACGTTTATATGCTCCTGATTTACTCCGTATCCGTTTTACAGTAGGGTATAGAGCCAAATTGATGCTGAAAATTCAGTCGCGTGAGGTAGGAATTTATTTGTATGTATTTTTTGCAAGTGTGCATTGGGTGAAGAGCAAATAACTATTCACGTGCCCAGTGGTAAGGCAAATTCATTTAAAGCAATTAAAAAAAAAAGCAGAAAATATTTTTCATATCTGCTATAGGCAAAAAAGTCAACATAGAGATATATTTGTAGGTATCTCCATTTCATTTTTGAAGGTAATGAGGGTTTTTGCTGTTTCTCCGGGTGGGGGATTGCATTCATCAACATGTACTTGAGATGATCCAGAGCAACGTCAGGGTCCCGCGCTCGGTGCTCCCGCTCCTTGGAGGTGACCAAAGGCAATGAGACTTGCTGGCCTTTGCTCAGCGTGTTCACCATGATCCTGAAGGGCTTTTCCTACCATAATGATTCCGGGATTCTGTGATTCCCCCAGCAGAGTATGGGCGGCTGTCGCCTCCCTTGAACCTGATCTCTCCCCTTCCAGCTTTGAGCTTTTAGGTGAATTTCTGCTTTTCTGGAAACTTCAACCAGTGTTTTTCCATCTTGTGTTGAATAACCTGTTGCAGTCACAAGTCGGGAAAATGCTACAGAAATCAAGATCGTTGTCTTTCATAAGCGCGTGGAGAATCACCCAAGGTTGAAAGTAGCTGGGCACCTGGGCCTTTCCGTGGCCTGGTGAAGTGGGAATTGGGAAGATCCCGTTGCCAGGTGAGCAAGACTGAAAAAATTGTTCCTTGAAAAATACCGTGCCAAAGAGAAATGAGTGCAGTCCAAGCCTACATCTGTGGACCGTTGCCTTCATCCTCTGCTGCTCCCCTGTCCTCCTCAGGGCAAAACGTCTTTTCTAGGCAGCGGTAAGCAGCATCAATGGCCTTCCAGGTCACCACAGCAAATAACTGTGTGCAGTTTTAATTTAAGAAACAATTTCAAGGACAGGCGGCTTTGCAAGCGGGTTACCACGGGGGTGATTTCTTGTAGCTGCTGGAGGAGAGGAAGCCAGTTCAGGAGGTAGCTGAGGTTCCCACGGGGGAACATGTAAAATAAAACCAAAAACCAAACCCGTGGGTCTCTGAAGTATGCCAGCCTCTCGATCTTGATGAAAGTCAAATCCTTTTGCTGCTGGAGCGGAGGAAGGGAAACGCTGTCATACACTAAAGCACAAATTTAGGAAGACAGTACGCTAGATGAAAGCAGGAAAAATGCTTCCAATTCTTGATTACATTTAGGAATCAGATAAATGGCAGTGCACATGAAAAAATATTACTCATCATGTAAACACTGTTATCTGAACACCTCAAATTAAAATTAAACCCACTGGTACCTGTGAGAGAGTTTTTTCTTGTGGTACAGCCTTGAAGTTTTCAAAGCATTTAGAGACTGGAATGTCTTAGGTCATGTTTTTCCAGCCAATTTTTGAGTGAAATATTGATTTGCTATAATTAGTTGCTGTAGTATGCTTTTCTTGCTGAAGCCAGGGATGTATTTACATTTAAAAGCTGCAGAATCTATTTGGGAGTCTTCATAGAGAAGGTTTTATTTCCTTCTGTGTTAATATATCCTGACCACTTTGGGATGCCTCCCATTCCCCCATTGTCCCCATAGCCGTTTGCTCTTGGCTTGGTCTCTCTTGCCCTCCACTTGCCACTTCATCTTGGTCCTCCGAGGGCCCATCCGTGAAGGAGCAGGAGAGCTCTCTTGAAACGCGTTTCCCCCTCATCCCTTCGGGGCCACTTGAATATGGCCAACAGTTTCCTAAACGTGTCCATAAAGTAGTTCTTCAAGCATTTACGTGCCGTAGTTTCCTACGTTTCGATGCTACTCTGATGAAATCAGCGGGTTATACCGAGGGGATAGCCGAGGCGCGGGGAGCCGGCCCCGTCCCAGGTCATTCAGATAACAGCGGCAAACCTGAAAGCAGAGGACATTCCTGTGCTGTTTTTCCTTCGTTTGCTATATCCGATGTTATAATTGGAATGTTGCTGCGCGGAGCAGGAGGAAGCGGCGAATATGCCAGCAATGTGCCGCGGGAGGGAGACCTGGCCGGGAAGGGACGTGGACAATGGAAGGGCTGCACAGCATGGAAAATATTTCCAGGGCTCAGCTAACAAATAAGCATTTCCACTGCTGCTTGTCAGTCGGGGGTTGTTGGACTGAGTAGTTTTCCAAAGATGACATGAACATCCTGCTGATGACAGGAGAGCGTCACAAGCGCACGAGAAGCAGCGAGGGTCCCCTTGCCGCCAGGGTGGACGATGGTACCGTGCGAGGGCCTCAGGCTTGGCTGGCCCCCATAGTTTTTACCTCTCAGACTTGAACAACGTGGTGTTTTCTGTCTGTTGAAGAGGAGCATTGAAGTTTGGCGAGAAACCACGAACAACGCACAAGGCCACGTGTTGAATTCCTGTATAAAGTATGTGAAGAAGGGGCTAAAATCAGAACTTCCTCTGGCCGTCTCATCCCCTTGGTGCATTTTGGGGTGCCTGCGGTGACAGCACGTTTCAGTGCTGCAGCTTTTCAAGCGCTCCCTGCAGTTGTCCAGTTATTAAATGCAGGGTGTTTTTGTTTTGTTTTGTTTTGTTGCCCAGGTTACAACTTGAGTATTAGCAAATTCATTGTGTGAAGGAGAAAAAAGGACCGTTTGAACTATTTTGCTTGGAATTTAATTTCTTCCAATTGGCTAGATGCAGAAAGACCAACCAAGCGGCTCCCCTTGTCCAGTGGTCCAGAATGCAAAACCTGTTGCAGCATTTTCAGTTTAGCTTCTTAACAACATTTAGCTACTTAACCTCCTCCTGCCCCTCTCCACCCCTCGCTGCAGCGGATCCCTCTTTAGAGGGATCCGTCTCTTCCAGGCTTTGCTGCAGGATTCCTTCCCGAGCCTGCGTGGCCTTCGTGCGGCGCTGAGCAGAGCAGCGACTTTCCCTCGATCCCGTGGAAAAAGACAAGCTTAGAGAGGGTGATTTATCAGCAGGGCTGAAAAGATAAATCTGTTGTGCGAGCGTCTGGCGTGCAGCGACCTCGTTCTTTCCCCCCGGCTCTTAACGTGCCGCTTGCTGGATGTGCCCGTTTTGTGTTTTTTAAAATCCCGAGATGAATGCGAAGCTTGCTAGGAATAGCGCTGTAAGGGCTATTCTGGAGTAGAGATGCTTTGTATAAAGCAGTGAAATGCATATTAGGAGGAAAAGGCTGTTGTGCATGTTACTTGTAACATCATGCTTAAAAGCTTTGAGTAATAAGGCGGCTCCCTTATTGGCCGTAAAGCTAATTTTAGTGTAATTACTCATTGACACGGCTCTGCACTGCCGAGCTGCCCGCTCGCGGGGCGCTCTACAAACCCGGAATGGCCCTCGAGGCCTTTTGAGGAAGAACGAGGGGAAAAAAGGAATAACCTGGTCTTCTAAATACACTGCACAGCTCTGCGCAGAACCCGGCTCCCGCCTTGCCTGCTCACTGCCTCGTGCAGCTGCAGGGCCTTGGTGCTCTCGTGCCCTTCAGGGCTTATTTTTCACCTCCTACTAGTTTTTGTTGTGTTTGACCGGTCGCCCACAGTGCTGTCAGACTGGTTGTTTCTAACCCCGCGTCTCGCACGCGGCTGTACCCAATTTGCTCCTGAGCTGGGAAATCTTGGCAGCTCTCCCAGGCTCCTCGTCTCGATGCCCACACGTTCGTCCAGCGCTGGGGGCAGATCACGTAAGTCCAAGACGGATCTTTTTTGTTCTGTAGGAAGACAAATATATGAGTATGTGGGATGCGTTTTAGATTAAACAGATGAATTTAAAAAAAAAAAATCATTGGGCTAATATATTTTCTGAAGGAAGTGTTGTCATTTTGTTTCATTTCTTTTGGGGAAATATTTGTATTGCATTTTAACTGAACACGGTAATTTTGAAAGATAGGTAAAATGCATCTTTTGCATGAAGAGCTTATAGTGCCAAACAGCTCCCCTGGGAATATCACCAGGACATATAAGAGAAACTGAAATATTGAGTAATACAAGGTAATGGGGAGATAAGTGCGCTGCTTTGTGAGTTGGAAGAGGTACCCTGGGCAGCTGCCATGGTGGAGCAGGGCAGTCTAATAAATGTCTCTGAAGTTTTCTAAGTTCACATAGTGCATATTCATTTCCAATAATCTTCCTAGGGATAAAACAACCGGAATGGTTATAAGGAACTTTCTTTGCCTAGGAAGTGAAGAACCACCTATCTTTTGTCCTGAGTATTTTTAAAAATGTCTTAAGTCCCTTTTCCAGAGAGGAGGCACTTAACATATTAAGTAGTTTTAAGCAGCAATCAATTACGGAGGTCGCCAGGAGGGTGCAGAGGAAGCTGCTTCCGAAGGCATTTGGCTGACGTCGCTAAACAAGCTGAGACTGTTTTAATAACAGCTTCCACCCAGATTGCTCCTCAAACTGTGTCATGGTTGTAAATAATTAAATAACGCAATCACCTAACAGAAGACTAGGAAATTAGAGCTCTCTGCAAGTGGAGAAATAGTCAAAATGAGATTTAAAGAGTACTGAAAATGTAACATTTGAAATGAAATGGAAATCAATTAAGCAGACACCCTGGGAAGGATGCCGGAGACTCCAAGCACCAGGAAAGTGTTTTGTAGAAGGCAAGGGAATAAAGAAAACTGCAATGATTAAGGTTCAAGGCCAGGGGAACTATTCATACTGGCTGAAATGTAAATGTAGGAGAAGCCTGGCCGACGTAATTGGAGCTGTGTATGCACTTAAGTACGCACTTAAATATGATAGGAGTTGGCACTCTAGTTAGCATCTGTGCGCAGAGGGATTGATGCTGCTGAGCTGCCCTGGCCCCGGTGCGGGACGTGGCCGTGTCCCTCTTGGCTCCTCGCTAGCTGCCCTCTCTCCCGTGTCCCCGGCGCTGCTCCCGGCCGGGAGCCGTCTCCGCGCGTGCCGAGGACGCCCGCCCGGAGGAGCTGTTCTTGCTGCCCTCCACACCGCTGCACAACTTCAGTCGAGCTTTGGCTCTCCCCTTCCCCTCTCTTCAGGCCTGCGTGGGGCTTCTCTGTTTCTTTTGGGTGGCCGGTCTCTGTTTTTGCTTCTCTTACGCTTTCTGTATTTGAGCGTGGCCAGGCATTCCCTGCTCAGCCGAGGTGGATCTTGCCTTGCCTGGTTGTGTTCTTGCCCACTGCAGGAGCCCGTGCCTGGAGATCAACAGCTCTTGGTCCCCTTTGCCCACGCGTGGTCCGTGGGGTCCTGCGTGTCCTGGCAACAAGCTCAGGTTTCTTCTTCTGCAGCCCAATGCCTGGATTATGTTACCGTCCTCCTCACTTCCCTCGGGATCCTAAATTCTGCAATCTGAGGGTCCTGTCAGCTAAGATCACCCTCAATGATCAGCTGCTTGAGCAAAGTTTTCATACAGTGGTAACTGTGTAAGTGCTGGTAGCTTGAGCTGGCTCTGCCCTGAGCTGCACCTGTGGACAAGGGCTGCAAAGAGACGTTGGGACCGGCTGGCGTCTCCAGTAACGGAGACGTCCTTGGGCTGCAGGGCCCTCTGAGTGTGGAGCAAGAGCCGAAATCTGGCCCCTTTGGGCAAGCAATGTAATCAACGGGACAAGAGAACAGGACAGATTTTGCAGTGCCTGAGAAACGAAGGGTGTAGCCCACTGATGGAGGTGGGGGGATTTGGGAGAGCTAGTGGTGCCCTGTGACTGTTCACGAGTGGAAAGGTTAGCAAAGGAGGAGGATGCTCTTGACTCCCCATTTTGGGATCTCTGTTCTCTATCTCAAGGCAGATGTGGTCCAGGCTCTGGAGACGTACGGAGTCCTCTAAAGATAGTTGCTGGAGTGGGAAGTTTTGATTTTAGTATGAAAGCAAGGAGAAACATTTAATTGAAATGTAATTGAATTGCAAGCTGTGTCTATGCTGGTCTTGTTGGGGGGTTGAATTTTCCCCACTGACTCTCTAGGCAGTGTCTGAGAGCGGAGCTGAAGCCTCCGGTGAGGCTCAGGGAGCGGTGGAGGACACGGGAAGGGGAGGCCCTCGCTGGGGTCCCGTGCAGCAGAGGGAGTGGGGCCTCCTTGGTGCTCAGGTGCGGGAAGCGCACGCTCTTCTTGGGGCTGCTGTGTGGGGTATCGTGAAGCAGGGAATGGTCTCGTCGTTCTGTCCCCAGCGTTTCATTGCGTTGTGCAAGTCTCATTGAGTAAAGCAAACTTCTTATTCTTTCACCAGTGGCAGTAGTTGCCTAAGAAATAGAAATGGAAAATGAGAGTTCTGCCAGGTCAGGACCTCCATCTGGGATGATTTTTTGGTTAACAATGTTTTTTAGAATTCAAAATGAAGCTCTTAATGCTGGACTTCTGCATGTAGTGAGATGTTCTCGGAGTATCTGCCAGAGTCTCCCAGGGTTTGCTCGTTTAAGTAACTTTTTCAATCACTAGTTTTGTGTCCAGTGTCCTTCCTGTCGACCATGACACAGGTTCTAGGAGTGCTTCAGGTGGAGATACTGCAGCTCACAACATGCGCTGTGCTTGTCCTGAACTTCTTTTTGGAGAACATCTGAGCCACTTTGGTTCGTGTCCCTAATTAATGAGCAAACAAATGCATTGGGCAGCGTAGGCTCCAGTGTGGAAAGCGTCACCATGCAGCTCAAGCTCGAGAAATGGCTCAAACTCTCCTCCAGCTGCAAAATTCAGGGTAGTTTGAACTGCCCGCGTTGCCAGTTGTGCTTCCCCTAGTACCCCGTGTTAATCAGGGCTCCTGCTCCGATCTGGTGGCGGTCGGCGGGATCGCTGCAGCAGGATTTGGAGGACGGCTCCTCGTTTGTCACGGCTTTTGCTCGAAGCCCACCAGCCTTTTCATGCAATAATCCCAGAGACATAGCCAAGCTTTAAAATAGTCACGCAGGACGACGTACGTGACTTAACACCGCAAAAAAAGCCCGTGAGATCTTTGTGCAGGGCGAAGCAAGAGCTTGAAATGCCTGTTCGTATCTTCGTAAAATGTTGCGGATGAGAGGGAGGAAGAACACTGATGGGAAGAAAATACTGACATTGATGGAAATTAGGAGAGAGCCTCTATTTCCTCCTACATGTGATGCTTGTCAGCACGTCCCAGCACTGGCAGCAGTAGGTCCCAAGCAGTTGCAGCGTGAACCGATTTCAGCTTTCAGTTGCACAACCTGGATAAGTTTGCACTCCTTTAATGAGTTTCAAATGCTCCATCTGTCTTTTTTCATGATCAAGAATAGTATAAATTAGTCCTGCATCGTAATGAAATAAAGCAGAAAGTTGGGTCTGGATGTGTTTTTGGAAAAAAAAAAAAGGAAAAAAAAAAAAAAAAACAGTACAAGTTTTTATTTGTAAATGTTTGCTATTCCCTGTGGTTTACAAAGAAATGAAAGCTTTGCTTGCTGCTGCTGTGTCCTCTTAGGAGGACATGTCTTATCCTCAGTTCCACCCTTCCCTCCCCCTTGCCACTTCCATTACAGTGGAGATTTGGTCTGCTTGCTCTACAGTGACGTGTCCTTTAATATCTCCCATTAGTTTTCAGTAGTTACCTTTGCCTGCATGTCAGCCTTCAGTTTAATGGCCTTTTTTGTGTGTTCATTTTGTTTTGTTTCCCATCGTGGTTTTATTTCTTTTGTTTTTTTTCCCTGTTTTCTTTTTTTAAAACCGTGGTGATGTTTGCCCTTCATAATCCCCAATGTTTGCACATGACAAGATGTTGCCATCCCAACATTACCTCCCACTTCACTGACCAGTGCCACTAATGACCATCTAGCACCAGCAACAACTGGACCGTTGCCTTCAGCCCCGCGGGATGTTGTGGCCACCCTCGTCTCCACTCGCTTCATCCGACTGACGTGGCGGACACCCGCATCAGACCCTCAAGGAGACAACCTCACCTATTCAATCTTCTACACCAAGGAAGGTATAAACAGGTAATGAGCTATACATAGAAAATGCGTTTCCTCATTCACTGCCGCTCTCCCTGCTGGTTTTGCATAGGAGGGCTGCAGAACTTTAGCCTTTAGTGCCGCAAATCATAAGGGCTGCAGAGCCTGAGGGGCGACTGTGTTTCCTTCCCTCCTGCCACCCCCTTCCTGCAAATGAAGAGTGGAAATTAATTTTTAATTTCTGCATTCACTTTTATTAATCACATATATACCTGATTCATAGAAAATACTCTTGAAGAGTAGACTTTAATAGCTTGCTCTAAAAACCGCCTTGCAGATACTGTTTGTGTGTAGTTCTCACTGAGTGCAAACAGTTGCTACCTGCTTTTAGCAAAGTGCTTAGGAACAAAAAGCATTCATAGGATTAACAGCTCTTCAGGAATCCTGGTGCCCCATAAATGCCATTTACCATAGGCACATAAACTGCTGCCAGGTAAGACACGTGCTGCTGGGGATGGAGCAGGGCCTTCCTGCTTAAAAACCGCTGCAGTGTGCTCTGATTCTGTGGCAGGGGCTGGATGTATCTGAAGGGGCCTCCCCAAACCCAGCTGATTTTTAAAAGAGGCAAAAGCCGGTGTGATAAATCAGAGGTGAAGATGGAATGGAGTATTGCCAAAGCTTTTGGCCCTGTGATAGTGTCTGCTTCCTTATTTCTAGACTCTTACGAGGAAAGTCAACAAAAGTCTGATGAGTAGGAGGCATCCACTGAATGTCTCTGATGACTCTTTGTAATCCCCAGGCTAAAGCAATTCCTATGCAATCAATAAATTACCTACCCTTGCACTGAAGAGGCTAAAATTCCCTCTTCTTGCCTGGCTTCCTGGGTCAGCTCGCTGGAAAGGGAGTGTCTGTGCACATGTGTATGCATGGGGGATTGATTTTCGGTTGCATTTAAGTCTATAAACAAATTCTTTTAAGGAAGGGTCACAGAGACGCAGGTAACTAATGGTGTAGAGACTGAATAAATATATTTTTTTACTTGAAATTTAAAGGCACAGGAGCAGTAAATAGTAGTGTAAGAGAAGAGACAAGTGATTAATCTGTTCTGTTCTCTTCTGCTAGAAGAATTCAAGATATATGATAGAAAGTATCGCAGATAGACAATACAGATCAGATTGCCACATTGGTACCTTCACCCTTCCGTTCTATGTTCCAAATTCAAGACGGCTCCCCTGAGAAGTGTCTGAAAGCGTTAGCTCTCTCAAACTTGAGAGGTCCACGCAGGCATGAGGACTTCAAAGCACTTCAAGTCTTTTGAAAAAAAAAAAAAAAGAGAAATAGTTAAGAGAACTGGTATGAGATGGTAAATTATGTGTATGATCTATTCAAGCAATGTTAAAGCCGTGGTTCAGCATGATATGGCTCAAACGGAAAATGAGATTTAGTGCTGTGTGGTCCTGCTACCAACACGCCAGGCCTGAGGCAGAGCTGGCGCTGACTGGCACAAGCACTCGTGGCTCTGTGGTCCTTCCCCAAAGGTTTCTTGCCTATAAGTATGACTTAAAAGTGCTGGGTTCCAGGTGAACGCTTGTCTCCATTTTCAAACTGTGTATCCCTGCAGTTTATTTCCCTTAAGCTGATAGCTATTGGAAGCCTTATCAGTAGTTTACGGAGCTTTTTAATTGGGGTTGAAGCTGGAAGGCGTGAGAAGGGCCATAATGTTGGGACGGGTGGCAGAGCTCTTCCCATGGACACAACCTGCTGTGCCTGCCCGAACCCCGCCGAGCGCCCCAGAGCGGCTCGAGGCTCCCTTGGAAAGAGTGAGATGTGTGTGGCACCTAATTAGATTAATCTCAACGTATCTTTAAGATGCTGTTGGGATGGAAGGCAGAGCTCTCAGTTATTACTGAAAATTGCCCCACTTTGACACATCTATTTGGCTTTTGATGAATGTTGTCTTTCCATTAAAATAATTTGGGGTTTTATTTGTAATTTTAAATAACAACCTCATATTGCTGTGTTTTTCTCCTCTACATAAAATCAGTGAGTGCCTTTACGCTCGCGGTATAAAATATTTTGCATGTCAATGAGAGATGGATGTTGTTCCGCAGCTGTGGATCAGCTGGCGCTTGCTCCGGGTTTTCAGAAACCCCTCATTAGAGCTACGATGCATCTTGAAGGAAACTAGGCAGCCAAAAATGCGGCTCCAAACAAATGGATTGGACTTGCTCTAACTGGAAAAGATGGTGCTGGGAGGTACCTTATCTTTTTCTGTGAAAGCCAGTTGTGTTTTGTAGTGAGCATGATGCTTCTTCAGTGAGCCTCTTGCTTCCCTATCAGCATCTTCTATAGAATGTACTTTATATATATCAGAAGAAGAGAAATCTTTTGAAGACATTTTAAATTCAGAACATATATAATATGTAAAGATGTATTTATTATATATGTGTATAATTCAGAATAGGGATGTTGTTCATTCAAAGGGGAAAGTTAAAACAGTTGAAATAAATTAAGCTACTTATATGGTGCCATTTTAGCTCAATTTCCATGATGGAGCCTGTTCTGGAGAAGTGTTTAAATAGATTTCTGGTCACAGAAATTGCCTCCCTCTGTGTGTGGATTCGCCATAACACAGGAATGAACCTGGTTCCTGCAGGGTTTTAAAGCCAGTGTGTTGACAAGGGAGATGGTGGATGGCAGTGCCCAGATGCAGCCCGGTGCCCCTTTCCCATGCCAAAATCAAGGTGTTGCAAATAAAGCCTGGAGGTAGCTCATTAATCTCGTAATCTTCATCGCAGTGTTGAGCGCGATAAGATAACGATCAAGTGCCCTGGAGCACAGTTGGAGACTGGGCTTTCGCCCTGCCCCAAGCAGCAGATTTCTCCCCTCTTTGGGAGCTGTAATTGGGGGCTACTGAAAATCGGGCAATCGTTCCAGCTGCAAGATAGGCAGACAGAGAAGGGGAGCCGGGCTGTGGCGGTGGGCCCCGTTCCCGCGGCCGCGCAGCGAGGGGCACCCGCCGCGACTTGGGTGGCAGCGGCGTCGCCGCCACCCTCGGGGCCCTCTCCAGAAATCCAAATATTAGGGAGGAACTCAGTAAAGTTTGGAGGAAAAGGGAAATCGTAAAACAGCTTCTTTGAAAACTATACAAGGAGGAGCCCGGCAGTATTAACAAAAAAAAGGCTTTAAATCGAGCCAGACCATGTATGCGGTTCTGAAATGTTTTTTTCTTGTGGCTGCAGGGTAGCAGGGTAAGCTGTTCCTGTGAGTTATTGTATACGTTGCAAGAATAAAGGAGAAACTGCTTCTATCTTCAGTGCGTATTTTTTTCAAAGCGAAGTTGCAAGACCAGAAGTGAAAATCAGCTGCAAAGCCAGTGATTTTGGCAGGTTGTCAGTACTCTGTAATTGGGGGGATGCAATTAAGCACATCATTAACACATTAGATCCGTTCAAAGGGGGTACACGTTAGATTTGTTCCAATATCAGCTACTCTTTTATCCCCCTCCTCCAAGTCCTCTTACTAATCCGTGGTTGTTTCCATGCCCAAACCTTTTGGTTTCCTAAAGGGAACGAGTGGAAAACACAAGTCGTCCTGGAGAGATGCAAGTGACCATCCAAAACCTGATGCCCGAAACAGTTTATGTCTTCAGGGTAGTGGCTCAAAACAGGCACGGCTCTGGGGAGAGCTCGATCCCCCTGAAGGTGGCAACTCAGCCTGAAGGTAAGTGATACTGCTAATTCTTGGCTTTGTGATAGGTTTTGTGATAGATTCTTTTTTTTTTTTCCCATTGACGTCCTTTTTTTTCCACAATGAGTTGATCCTCTTCACCAGTAGCCCCCTTGTAGACCTCACTAGCAAAGTTATTTAGTCATTATTTTAGAATGAAATAAAAAACAAGCAAACAAAAAGTAAAACCCCAAACACCAAGCTTGAACTTGGCTTTAACAAGATGCACTGTTCATGCTCTGCTAAGATCACTGAGGACCAAATAAAAGTCTGCCCAGGGGAGCTGCATCTCTTGCTGTCCCCTTTTGGAAATTTGGGGCCACCTTTTCCCCCCGCACGTATCCATGTGCAGCGCTGACGTGTGAACACTGAATGCAAAATATTTAGGCACCCAAAAAGTCCTGGTTAGGCTGGGTGGCTGATGCGCTTTTGTGCTTGCGTTGCAGTTCAGCTTCCTGGGCCGGCACCCAACATTCGCGCCTATGCCGGCTCCCCCACCTCGGTCACCGTCACGTGGGAAACGCCGCTCTCCGGCAACGGAGAAATCCAGAACTACAAGCTCTACTACATGGAGAAGGGCCAGGACAGCGAGCAGGTACCGAACTCAGCTCCTTTCCTGTGGTGTGCAGGGCCATTAACAGCATTTCTGCTTTGATTGATAGTTATTTTTATCTTAAATTTCTGGAAGGGGTTGGCCAAGCAGTCATTTTTCTGACATACAGAAATACGGAACATTTAAAGTCCAGTTGCCACCTGAGAAATAATCATAACTTTGGGATAATTAACCCCAGGCTCTTAATTTTGCATCCAGCTGTGTGTGAATATTATTACAGCTTTTAAGAAAAATAGCTGAGGGAAGCTTTTTGCTTCTCTCGAATAATTTTGTTAGCATTTGAAATAATGTTGACATCACTTTTTGAAACTTGAAACGTGTTGTATTCCTCAGAATATTCCTCGGAGTTCTGCATGCCGTTATGGAAGATATAGTATCAATTTTGATGAGTAGACCGCTTTGCCAGATCCCTTTTCATTTACAGAACTTTAAATCACAGAGGTAGAACTTCTATTTTGCAAGTCCGGAGTTATTCCCTTTAAAAATCCTGGCTGTGTATAAGGGAGTTTACGTGCACATTCTACAAAGCGGCCCTGGTCCTGTTTCTGCCCTTGAGTATTACTGTACTGAGGATCTGAAACATTTACGAGAGTTGCAGACCTGATTCTGACCTTAGCTTGTGCGTATGTTTATTTATGAACAGGATGTTGATGTAGGAGGCCTCTCCTATACCATTAATGGATTAAAGAAGTATACAGAGTATAGTTTCCGAGTGGTCGCTTACAATAAACACGGTCCCGGAGTCTCTACCCAAGACGTTGTTGTCCGAACACTGTCAGACGGTAAGCTGCTTCATTTCCATATACATATATATATATATATGTGTGTATATATATATATATATTTTTTTTTTTTTTCAGGAATCGTGGTTATTTCTTTTATGTGGATTGTTAATCAGAATGCCTTTTAAATTTTTTGTTCTTTTGCTCTGTTTCATTAATAACATGGTTGTTGCCTATGTCTGTGCATGCTGGAAGCTCCCCTTGAGGCTTTCTGAAGTGAATGCAGGAAAATTACCATACCTGCAAAAATATCTGTTCTAATAATGAAACAACAGTGTTCTTAATTTCCACGTTTGTAGTGTATTTCCTGGGTTATCGTCTCTACAAAATATTCAGAGCAGACAAACAAAAAGCAAACAGAAACAAAAATACGTTGAACCCAACCAGTCCACATTATTTTTTATTTTCTATCATTCATATTTTTACATATGAGCAGACTTTTGTCTTTGGAATATTTTTATTTTACTTGAGTGTGGTTGTATGGCAAAAAGTGTATTTTAGTTTGGACTCCAGCTTAGATATTATTAAAACAATTGTATATATTACTGAAAGCAGGAAGTGATAACAGCATTTTCCATAAGGCAAATAACAGGGTAATGTGAGCAAATATGGATATACGAACAATCATAGAATGACCAGAGTTCACATTAATTTCCATTTTTAATATAAAAGTTGAAATGTAGATAAGAACAGCCAGACCAAAAATAAGCCTGGCCTGCAGGTCTCTCTCCGTGAGTGCCCAGAGCAGGTGCAGCAGAAGCAGGATGCTTTTAAAAACAGAGGTAGAGGGTAACAAAATGGTATCCCAGATGCAAGCGTGTGATTCCTAGTATCGGACCGACTTTCTGGGCTCGTTCTAAACCCTGAGGTGACGTCCGTGTCTCTGCTCAGTGGTAACCGCCTGCTCAGGGTTTTTTGTGTAACTTACCCTGAGTTTCATCTGCCCCCTTAATGGGCAGGCACGAAATCTCCGCGGTCTTCCTGCAGTTCCTTGCAGTCACGTCTCATCCCTCCTATCCCGCAGAGCGCTGAGCACCCCCTTTTCATCACTCTGGGGTTGGAGAAGGGTCTCCAGCACATCCACTCCTGTCCGCTCTTTCCTATGTTTTAACGGTTCCTTATTTAGGCAAGAACTTCCCTCCTATCCCATGGTTGCTTAGGATCTTGGGAGAACTCCTCCTAAAGGGAGGTCTCTGAGGACCTCCCTTTAAAACAGTGATATTGTGTCTTTGCACATATGTCGTATTTCTCTACATCTTTGTAAATGCCCTGATTTTTTATAGCTTCAGTTTATTTGTCCAGTAGAGATGTCTGGCTTACTGTGTGAAGTCCCTGGTGTTTTCTCCCACAGAACTCCTTTTAAAAACGGGCATCGTGTTGGCCATCTCCCAACCCTCGGGTCTCAGGACACCTTTAAGGGAGAGGTTGTACCCCTGCCCTCGCCTTGCAGATGTTTCATTCCCTTAGGGCTCCGGGTGAGCAGCAGCTGATCCTGGCAACATGCTGATCTCCACTAGGTCTGACTCTTCCATAATCCCTTCTTTTGACATTTCCATTTGAGAGCTTCCCTAAATCCCTCATAAGGGATGTCCTGGAAGCCTCTTCTCTTCCTTGCAGTCAGCTCAAAGGCAAGGAGGTTAGTTTGGATGTCCTTATCTTTCTCTTTTTCTGCCCTCCCCTGATCATCTGCTAGCTCAGGCGAGTCTCTGGAGGCTTTCCTGCTCCTTCCTTCTGAAGAGGAATTTGTTACGAGTTCGGATGTCATTTGCAAGTTGTTCACTAAGCTCTTTTTGGCCCGAGTTACACTGCTACATTTAACCTGTAGGAATTTATTCTCTGCCTGTAGGAAGCCTTTTGCTCTCTGAAGGCATCATGTTGCTTCTAGCAGCTTTATGCCCCTGTTGCTTAACTGCACTGTTCTGCTTCTACAATTTCTGAGATCTTTTGGGATGAGTCTCCGTGTTTTCCTAATTGCGGTGTCTGTAAGCAATCTCCAGGTCTCCTGCAAGGATTTTGTTCCTCGCTGCTACCCTCAGCTTCTTTTTAACAAGCCTCCTGGTCTTTACGTAGGTTTTTGTTCTTAATCTACCTACGGTATGGCGGTTTGTTGCAGAAGAGCCCTTCACATACAACATTTTCAACCAGCCCTTATGTGCTGCTCATTGCCAAGGATTACTTCTCTTTTTATGGTCATCTTGATCTTCAGTAACCATGTATCATAATTAGAAGTGTAATCTCTGCGTTGCTCCCTGGTCAAGGCCGTTACTGCCCTGTCCTTACAGTCTCTCTGAACTGGGTGTCGTGCGGGATGGCTGCGTTTGGGGAGTCATTCACTGCTGCAGAGCTGCATCAAGGGTGTCGTGGGTCTCAGGTTCTCTCTTACCTTGGGCCTTTCTCTCTAATGCTCTTGAAACTTTGGTCACGGCCAAGCTGACTGCAGAATTAACAGAGAGGAGAGGTGTAAGAGCAGGAAGTGTCAGGATATAAAAACCACGACTAGAATTTTAAATGCAGATTCCCAGAATCAAGCATCTGAATTCAAATCTTGAGTTTGAAAAGTAATGAACATTGTCTCTCTTACTAGAGAATAGAATAGGAAATGGGATGTTTAGTATCCTTAAATACCAGGCCTTTTTTTTTTTTTTTTTTTTAATTTGGGTACCTCTGGTAAGTAAGTTTATTCATTACCTGAATAAAGCACAAATTCATTTCTTCTGCTGAAAATAGACAAGCCTCCTAAGCTGAATGATCACTGTATGTCACAAAGTACTCCTGGTAGAACTTTGCATTTACTTTATACAGTGTCTTAAACCTGCATGATTTGTACTTTCCTAGCGGGATGATATCAGAGAGCAGTTGTATATGGAAATATAGTATTTGATGTGGTATATGGAAAATTTTGAGTTGTAATTCCTTGAATGTTTCCAGTCCCCAGTGCTGCCCCGCAGAACCTCACCCTGGAGGTGCGCAACTCCAAGGTAAGACGCGGAGACGTTGCTGTTGCCCATGGCTAAGCGAAGGGATGGTGGGTCCTGGATCAGCCTGGATTGCCAGCGGCTCCAGGTCTTTTTTCTACCGTGTTGTTTCCATGTGTGAGTTACCCAGTGGGAGAGTATCTGAATGAGGGGCTTGAACCACAGAAACCTCTGGTGGGTTGTGCGTAGGCGAACGTAGTGAAGACGGCGCCCGCGCACCCACGGTCAGCGTGGCGGCTAGTTATGGAAGAAAGAAGGTTTAATCAGGCACAGAAGCCTGAAGCGCTGCAGCACGAATCTGTTCCTGTTGCTTAACTGCTCTTGGCGGCGTGGCTCCGTACACATGTGCTGACAGCGGCCTGAGAAAAGGGCACATTTAGTCACTAGGACTATGGTGGTTATGACTGGAGGTATAAAAAAAGTTTTCCAAACCTCTCCTTTTACGAACTGTAATCAAAGAAAAAAAACAAAAGAAACAAATACATGGACAAACCCTTCACAAACTATAGCTCAAATAATGTTTGTACTCCTTAAAGATGTGTCCTTACGTAAACCATATCTTAAGATAACACAACGGAAATGAAATAAGAAGCCAAGAGGTTGTTGGTCAAATGAAATCAGAAGGTCTCATGGGATCAAAGTGCTTTGAGATGAACTTTCACTGCCTTGTGTATGGTCTGCTGTTTGTTTGTTTGGTTGTTTGTTTTACTTTTTACATCGAAATGCCATGTTCTCTATGCGCAGGCTTTCCTGTCTTGCTTTCCTGACACTAGCACTCGTTAGCGCTCGCTGGTGAGCACTAGAAGAGTGTCTGTGGCTGCATGGGAAGCAAGGCCTGAGCAGTCTGCTCCTCTGTCCCGCAGAGCATCTTGCTGCAGTGGCAGCCTCCGCCGCCAGGAACCCACAGCGGCCAAATCACCGGCTACAAAATCCGCTACCGCAAAGTGTCCCGTAAAAGCGACGTAACGGAGAGCATTGGCGGGACGCAGCTTTCTCAGCTCATCGAAGGTGAGCTAATATTTGCAAGCATTTATCAAATGCTTCTTTTTTAGTTGCTTTCTGTGGGCTGAGACTTAGAGACGTGCTTATCTAGGGTTCTTATTTTGGAAGAAAAAATGAAAACATTTTGAGTGGCTGTCTGTTCCTGATGGATGGCAGGTCTAGCTGTCTGCACTTAACTGAAGCCTAGCAACCTGTTTCCCAGCCCAGACTGTGCTATTTATTTGCCAGGTGAATTGGACAAGTGCTTTTATACCTTTGCTACATAAAGGCATCGGGCTACGAGGAGGAGCTGGCCCCTAACTCCCCCTCTCTGCCCAAAGCCTGGAAGCAGGAGTGGGGGGAAGCATAATAAAGAAACCAGTGTGACTGGGTGTTTTTTTACCAGAAAAATAGCCTTTTAAAGAAGTTCTGTGTATCCTGTTTTTGAGTGCATTTTCACGTTGCTTTCGTTATTGCTTGTATGCTCTTGCATAGCGTAAACTAACTCTTCACACGTTCTGATCGCTCGCTGTCAATCCGATAAACCTGTGCCTGGTTACAGGTGTGAGTGGTTCTGAACCGAAAACTAATTAATAGCCTGCAAAGCACAGTCTGGTTGCTGAGGCTGCAAATGATTCCTTGTAGTCCTCTGGTGACCTAGCTGGTGTCACAGCCCCAGGTGCCTCGGTCACCGCGAGTCGTGCTGATGCGCAGGGCTCTGCGCAGGTGTGCGGGGAAGAGACGCCAGCCTCAGGCTGCACTAGTAGCGGGAATACGTATTTGCACGAGGAGACGGGGTTCCTGGATTCCTGCTGACGTCTTGGCTCCGCTCTCAGGTCTGGAGCGTGGCACGGAGTACAGCTTCCGCGTGGCCGCCCTGACGGTGAACGGCACGGGGCCGCCCACCGACTGGGTGTCTGCAGAAACCTTTGAGAGCGATCTCGACGGTAAGACCGCGCGTGATGGAATTCTTGCTAAGTCAAGCATGGCTATAGACTTACTCCTCCTCTTTTGCGTTGCAGTGCTGGGGGGTTTTTGTGTGTTGCTGGGGAGAAATACCCAATTATGAATGACAACATCAGTGACTCAATATTTATATAACAATATATAAAATTTGTGTAATAATAATGGCTCAATTTTTGTGTTTGGGTGTTTGCATGCTACAAAATGCATGCTACAAGCAAGACTGTTTCCTTTGAGGGAAATGAAATCGTGCTTATGTGCTTATGTAGCACCCAGTGTGTAACCACTGTGTATACCTGAGAGAGCTGAGATGGCTGATACGATATCCAAAGATATCATGCAGTGATAAACTCGACAGAGCTCGGTTGCCCACAGCATGGGGTTGTGGAGCCACGAGTCTAAGTGTGATCCGTCTTGAATATAAGGGAGATGCCGTAGAAAGAAACTATGGAAAGTGCAGCTGATGTTCACAGATACTTGCAATTTTACCACTATATTTCATTAGTACCACACTTTGTTAAATTTTTTCTGTACTTTCTCTTTCTTCTGTTTGCCTTCTAAAGGAAAGAACAAATGAGACGAGGGCATTTGACCAACAGCCACTGGTCTTTTGACACTTAAGATCATGTTTTCAATGCTAGTAGTGCAGTGTAGACCATACCTTCTTCCAACAATAAATAAACCTTCTCCAGAACCATAGGTTCATGATACATGCTGTACGGAACCTTGTTAACATCTTGGTTTTCCGGCGTAGAGGATAGCAATAATAGTAGAAAATAATTTGTGAAAAGATGTGACTTTTGATAGTTGGTCAGATGGCAACCTGACTCTTAGAGAATTCAAATGAGAAAATTTGTGGGACTTCTCCCAGAATCTAAAAGCAAGTGGAAGTTGAGGAAGAAGAGTGCCATTTTTAAAAGCATGGCTGTATTTTGTTGTGGCAGATCTCTTTGGATCTGCCCAGATGTATATGGTGGTTCTGGACGGGCCATACCTGTTTCAGAAAACCGTTTGATGGGTTTTGTTGCACCCGTGTTGCCTTTCTCTTTTGCACTTGAAACTCACCATTTTCTTTACCAGAAACGCGGGTTCCTGAAGTTCCAAGTTCCCTGCATGTCCGCCCGCTTGTCACCAGTATCGTGGTAAGCTGGACACCGCCCGAAAACCAGAACATTGTGGTAAGAGGATATGCCATAGGGTACGGCATTGGCAGCCCCCACGCGCAGACCATCAAGGTGGACTACAAGCAGAGGTATTACACCATCGAGAACTTGGGTAAGGCCAAGGAATTAACATCAACGCCTCCATCTTGTCTCTCATGTACAGTGCTGCTTTCTAATTATGGACTTGTACATAAATACAGCTACAATTGCCTCATTTAAGAGGGTCTTTTACACTATGAAGATGTTATACTGAGACTCCAAATGATGAAATTTAAATTAAACTTGTTTTTCTGTTGATAAAGGAACAGGTAGGGAAAGGAAGCTTAAAAAAAAAAACAAAAACAAACCCCCCTAAGTTCACCCATCTTGAAGCTTAATGCATTAATGCATTTTAATTTGATGCTTTTACTTCAGTTCGTTTTTCAGTTGAAATACTCTAAATTAGATCTAGACTAAATCTGAACGGAGTGGCCTCTCTTTTAGTGTGAATGAAGCAGAGAACATGCAGAATTAAAAAAACAAAAAAAAGTTTGCACTAAAAATACATGGGAATTTTTCTTTCTTCAGACCCCAGCTCGCACTACGTCATAACTCTGAAGGCGTTCAACAACGTGGGGGAAGGAATCCCGCTCTACGAGAGCGCCGTGACCAGGCCTCACTCAGGTAGGGGCAAGGGGCTGTTCTCAAGAGTGGTTTTCTGCCCGGCTGAAAACCATTACCCTGCGTTCTGCACGGCAGCTGGAAATGTGGTGATGTGTAATGCAAGAGCCGTGTTTTTCAGGGTTGTCAAGTGCTCTCCGTTTATTTAGCTGATTGGCCTTACTGTTTCTGTGATTACATTGCATGGTTCCTCCGTTTATTAAACCACCTAAAATTAATTTTATTGTTAAATTACAAATCTCACTCTTTAACAACTCACAGATGTTCTTATTATTCAAAAAGTTATTAACACAAATCATAGGAGTGCAGTTCTAAAGGCGATGAACTTTATTTTAATACCAGGATAGACTCTGTCTTTCCCACTGAGATTTTAAGTTGTTATGCCTTTATTGTCTGTGTCTAATTCTCAGTCTGCAATCACCACGTTAAAATAGATAGCTGAAGGCCTTGCTTATCTTGTAATGCATTAATTAGAAAACTTGAGGTTGTCTTAGACTTTAAGGAGAGAAATTTGTTCACAAGTGAGCTACTGCTCTACTCTGGCTCATTGTGCCACCTGCTCCGCTGGTGACATTATGTTCTGCTTCAGATATTGTTGTTCAGATTTTAACACTTCCAAAAGTCTGAATTTTCTGAAGACCAGAGATTCAGACAGGTTTCTAGAGGATGCTGGAATTCCAGTTGCTTCGGTAGCTGCAGATTTGTATGATACATGAAACGTGGTTGTCGTTAGCCTTCTTTAAAAGATAATGACAGTTCCCTATAATCTCTTGTGAAGGATATTTGTCCATCTAGAACAAGTCTATCTCTTTTTCCTCATTATTGTTTTCTGGAAAAGGATTTCAATTTTGAGGCAAATGAAGTCAAAGTTAAAATCACTATATTATCCTGGGAGTAGGTTTGGTTTCTTAGGTCATGACTGAACACTAATAAAATGAGGTGGCAAAATTTTTGGCATATATGTATATATGCTGTATATATATGCATATGCCATATACAAGCATATATATATATATATAAAACCATTGCCTTAAGAAGGGAATGCAGTGCAAGAGTAATTTTATTAGCCAGTCTTATGTCACCTATTAACTCTGTCTTTTCTCTCTTTTTCTCCATTTCTCACCTTTCATTTCATTGAATTACCCTGCATTTCCCCTTTTTTGTTTTTGTTTACATTAAAATGCCACCTTCCCCCTTTTTAATTATGATACACAACTTTTTACCCATCAATTCCCTAGACACTTCCGAAGTTGATTTGTTTGTTATTAATGCTCCATACACTCCAGTGCCAGATCCGTCTCCCATGATGCCACCGGTGGGAGTTCAGGCTTCCATCCTGAGTCACGACACCATCAGGATCAATTGGGCAGACAACTCTCTGCCCAAGAACCAGAAGATCACGGACGCTCGCTACTACACGGTTCGCTGGAAAACCAATATTCCTGCAAATACAAAGTACAAGGTATTGGAGTTTCAACACCGTTAATGCAGCTTGAGTGTTTGAGGGAGCAGATTCGCATTCCAGTGAGGGTGAAGCGGACGCTGAGAGCGAAGACAGTTGTTTGGAAAGCAGGGGAGCCTTGTTTTGTGTCACTAGCCTTCGGTTACACCGTCACCACAAAGGCTGCCGTAGGTTGGGTGCAAGTGATCCCGCTTTGCATGCGAGTGGGAGAGGCTGAGCTGAACGCTTGGAAGCAGGGGAGGAAAACGCTTCCCGGGTAACTTTCCACCGTGGGCACAGCGACCGATCTCAGCCTTGTTGTACCCCGCAGGGTCTTTTTGCATGACACGCGTGGGCTTCCCTGGAGCGGAGCCAACGGCCCGTTCATGTGGCCTGTGCTACTGGTGGCTGCTACTGGTGGCTTCTCCGCAGTCAGCAGCGACCTGAGTTTGTGGGGCGAGTTGCACACACCCACAACCTGGAAATGCTCTTAGGATTTTCAGTTGTTTTCCTTTTTCCAAGCTTTTCTGTTCACACCACCCCAAGCTGATGGGGAAACTTTCCTTTAAGAAGTGAATGGGTGCGGAGTATGTGACACTTCCTTTATCACCGCCTCAGCTTCTAGACTCACAGCTACTGTTTTGATTTGGAGACTAGGTTCAGGGATAGGTTTTTTCACTTGGACTTTTTCTTTGGTCGGTTGTCTTTTCTGCTGTTAACAGTTACCCGGAGAGCTCAAAAATGCTTACTGTAAATTTGTCATTTGAAGGAAAAGGTCACTGAAATCCCCAGCTAGCGGCGCTCGCTTTATAACCAGACCGGAGCAGCGTGGTTACAGACCAGCGTTGTTATTTTTTCCCTGTTGCAATGAAAAGCCGTATGTACGCGTGTTCTTCCTCTGAAGGCAGGTTATTTATGAACCCGCATTCCTGAGTCATGTGCAGGGGATGTCTCGGGAGTGATTTATATAACGCTACAACTTCATTAGCCGAGAGCTCGAGCAAAGCTCATTCAGAGCAGTGTGAAATCCTCCCACGGTTCGCGGCGCTGGTGGCCAGCACTCAACGAGATTTTCTTGTGCACCAAAAATAATACATAATGATGGAATACAGTTCGGAATTACTCACGGTAAAAACCATTTGCCTGAAAGGACCCAAGCATGAAAACACTTGCTCTACTACCCTTTTTACCCTGTGATGTCTGGAGAGCTCTCCTCCTGCCCAACTTCATTTCAGTCACTTTATTAAGTGATCAATTAAGTTATTAATTTGTCAGCTTTATTAAGTATGAGCTAGGATATTGCTTGTCCTGTCCATCTGCAGCAGCTTTGCCCTTCAGCACATGTCTCAGGCCAGTTCAGCCAGCGGCCTCGGGGCTGCTCCCTTCCCAGGGCGGCACCGAAATTTTACCTTCGTATCCATTCCCTGGTATCCAGAGCTACATTGGTCCTGCTGGGGGTTGTTGCATCCATCGCTGTCTTCAGTAAGCTGGAGATTGATACAAACCGTTCATAATTTTCTGCATTTGGTCCCACTTCCTATGCTGATATTAATAACAGGTTTGGTTAAATCAAGGGCTGCCTATTTCAAATACAGGTTCAGAGAGTCTTCCTTAAGGATGCTTATTTTCCCAGATTTTTATAGAAGGTGCATCAGTCTGGAGCGTATAAACATAGGAACAGATGGGATGCAGTTCCTACAGCTAAAATAGTCCAGCCTGCTTCAGACCGAGCGGTTTCACTAGTGTGGATCAGAAAGCGTTGTTCAAAAACCCTTATTGGTAGAGGAGGGTTTTCCTGCTCAGACTACCTGTAATTTATGAGCTGTGCTCTCCAGCACAAGCTAGAGCGTTAAAGGTGCATGTAGCTCTTCTAGGATCGTATGGAAAGAAAACAAATTTTCCAGGGTCATATTTGTAAAGATTAATTCTGCTGGATGCCCAGGGCTTAGTGTCGTGGGATATTTTGCTATCTTAAAACCAGCAAGTGGTACACATAACGAGGGAAGAAGAAATGCTCTTTCCAGAGTAAGCCCCCTTAATGTAGGATGGTAGGAACAGATTTCTTCTTTTGACTGGTTATTAAATAATTGCCTGGGATGGAGTTGTTCTTAACTTCCCCTGGTGCATCTGTTATTCCCGATGTCCCTGAGACTGCAAAGAGCCCGGAGAAAATATTGCTTGGCCTCCTGGGAACTGCTCTTCTGATTTCATGTGAGCACAGGGAGCTTGTGTTTGGTCAAGTTTTGTTGCAGAATTGGTAGCAACTAAAGGTTTAAAGGTAATGGAGAATTCAGTGCTATTTATATTTCCTATGTCTTTTTTATTGTCTGTCCTCCAGTTGTGAAGTCTCTCTGGCTAATTGCACATCTGTGAACATGCAAAATCCTCGATACAAATCAAAGTTTCCCTTGGTGAACAGAGTTTTCAGTTGGTGTAACTAGAAAACTGTCATTTTACACTTGAGAAATAAGGATTTTCTCTGCAGAAGTTGGTCCTTTCTTATTTGGACTATATTAGAGTGGATTGAGGGTCTTGAAGGGATGTAAATTTATTATAGATTCTTTTCCATGAAGTAGAATTAGCTGGAAACAATAGGTTTTTGAAGGAAATAGTTACTTATGAGTAGAGTTGTTAGGTGACCCTGTCAAGTTTCAAAATGACTAATTCTTAGATAACTGTAGGTAAGAAATACAGATATGTGTAGATAACCTTGCTCTTTTGTTTTAGCCTGAGGGTAAAAAAGTTGTAATTAAGTGACTGAGTTGTGAGTCCTGCTAGAAACCCTGTGTAGTTGAAGCATGCCTAGATAATCTTTTTTTTTTTTTGCTGAAAAAAACTATGTACTAATGAAGCTGTGATTTCTTCATATCTGAGCACCTACATC
>VZSV01000160.1:1229714-1248258 GCA_013398735.1 Nothocercus julius
TATTAAATGCTCTTGCTGACTGCAGAAATAATTTTTTTGTTTAGGACAAAACAAGTGCTACATCACTACTTAATGAATTTGCACTAGAAAGCAAAAAAAAAAAAAAAGAGAATTAATGATTCTGGTTGTCAAAATGTAGCAATGTTAAAATGTTTTAAACACCTGCCTGAGGCAAGGCTGTCTGTTAGCTGGTGACTTGATGTTTATCGGGAGTTACTGACACTCTGCTTTTCTTTCAGACTGCAAACGCAACCACTTTGAGCTATTTGGTGACGGGGTTAAAACCAAACACCCTGTACGAGTTCTCGGTGATGGTGACGAAGGGGCGGCGATCGAGCACGTGGAGCATGACGGCGCACGGGACGACCTTCGAATACGGTACGGGCTGCCCACACGGATTGGGTCTGGTCTGCCAGACCCTGGAAAAGAGGGATCGCACATATTTAAAATGATTCCATTGATGAATACTTGCTGGGTTTTTGCTTTAGAGTTTAGTCAGAAATCCTGGTTAAAGAACAGCAGTGCGCTTCCCATTTCAAAGGTAGGATTGCATCAAATTACAGGGAAGTGGTAAATAATCCACTCTGGTTCCTGCATGGGAGAGACCAAAGCAGAGGGCACTGGGGGCATCTCGCATGCAGCACGTCAAGAACCAATACAAAGAATTTAGCCAATGGTAGTTAAAACTGGATATAATTATGACAATCATTTTCTAGTAAGGAAGCTTGGGAGGCCCACAATGTATGTGGGATTGCAGGAGGTTTCCTCTGCTGGACCTGGTCCTTGATGGCTCCTTTGATTCCTTTTGGGGTTAGATTTGTTGCTTATTGTGTTTATGGTTTGATGTGAAGTGTATGTTCAAAAAGAAGCCTATACAAAGTGCCATATAGTTCTGACACCAGTTGAAAATGGTACAAAAAAATCAGGTCTGCAAAGAATTGATTGGGTCATCCAGATCCTGTGATGCAAGGAGGAAAAATTGGGAACCAGAATTGGGTTAAAGTAGGATAAAATCAAAAAGCTCCTAACCTACCCTGAAGTCCCCTGCAGCCTGAGTGAGCTTCAGTTGCTTTTGAAATCATTGTCCTAGGTCCTGGTGGGAATCCCATTCATGTGCCTTCCCAGAAGTGCCTGCATTGTCCCCAGGAATTCTGCCGCCCTGCCGCGATCCCAAGCGGAGGCAGCTGCCGGAGCAGCAGCCCCGGCCCTTGCAGCGGCTCCGCATGCCCAGAGCTAAAATGCTCTTTTGGGGATCTTTGCTGCCGCACGTACAGTTCTGCCCCATAGCTCTACAATAAGAACAGGGGCTGTACAAGTTGAGCAAGAAAAAAGTCCTGAAAAGAGAATTTCAAACAAAAAAAAATGGGGGAAGGCTGTACATGGAGGTTTGTGTCTTCTGTTCAAAGAGAAAGCATATTCTAGTCTGTGTTGTTGCAGAGAAATACTTGAAAAGATGACCTAAAAGCCTGGGAACTGAAAATGAAAAAGGCCACTTTTATTTTCTCCTAACACATCTTGTGATTTATATTACTCTCCGAATTCCTGAGCGTGTGACTCATTATTTTTGAATACTCATGACTAGCAGCTGAGCATAGGACTTGCTTCTTGGTGAATACTGAAGCAGAATGCAGGATACTGGTTTCAGTGCTGGATCTTTGGAAGGGCTTGATTTTTATTTTTTTTTCCTTTCCCCCCCTTTTTTTTTTTTTCCTCCCCCCATACCTTCCGGTAGGGCCTCGAAACAGGCTTTGCTTGGACTCATTTCTGCTGAGCTTAAGAGTTTTGGATAACAGCCACCCTCATTTCTGCACTTTGCTTTCACCATCCCCGGTCCCTCGCTATATTCTGCAGAGGGAGAATAAGTGGCCGTTGCAGAAGATGGAAGGATTAATTTCTAATAGGCAGCAGACACAAAGCTCTTCAAATGTGGAAGGCATCGTGCAAATTCTAAATATTACTGTTACAGTATTAAATATCCAGGGCAGATTTGCTCTGCTAAAAGTTACCTAATTAGAAGTCTCATGTTTTTCATAATGTGGAGGCTCAAACCGTAGCTGGCTAATGCACCTTTGGAGATGTTGGCTTTGTGCATTTGAAACGGCATTAATCTCAGCCCCAGCTGGATATTTCAGCTCGCAGCAAGAGAGGTCTCAGGTTTCAGGCTGTTGCTGCTGCGGCCCGGGCAATTTTCTGAGCGTTGGGCAGGAGGGACCTGGCTGGAAAGAACAGGTCACTCCTTGGGTCGCTGGAGAGAGCGAGCAAGAAGTTGGATGGTTGTGTGCAGCAAATATTTCTCCGTTTCAAATGCTTCTGTGGTGCAGATCTCCTTGCAAAGCACACCCAGGGCATTGGTGAAGTAAATCAGCAGTGGTTCACTGCGGTTCTAAACTCCTGTGGGTTTTGCTGGTTCACGTTTGATAGGAAAATTGGCATTTTTAGGTTTTGGTGCCACCGTAGACCTCAGAATACAGAGATGCTTTGGCTGTCTGGGCACGCAGGAAGCATATCATAAGGTAATGGAATTTTCCTGATGACCAAACTAATGCAGGCTGGCAGTGATTAACCCCGAATCTCTTTGAGTTGGGCAAAGGCAGCATTTTGGGGCTCATTCACTCATGAATTGCAGCATCTGTTGCCAGAAACACTGGAGAAACAGGTCGCTCCTTATGGAGAGGAAATACTGCGCAGCAGCTGGCGTTGCCAGGTTTATGGAGTAAATGACTCCACCTTGATGGTGGCTTTACCTGAAGATGCATGTTCAGAATTTTTGTTACTGTACGTGCCTTTCTTGCGATGGTAAAATGTATAAAGAGCAGAAATGCTGAGTATTTTCTTTTATCCAGTGAAACTGTGCAACATGACAGTCTGTTTTCTGTTTATTTGTAGCTCCTACTTCTCCTCCTAAAGATGTGACTGTGGTGAGCAAAGAGGGAAAACCTCGGACAATAATTGTCAACTGGCAGCCTCCATCCGAAGCCAACGGCAAAATTACAGGTGCAGTTTGCATGTATTGTAAAGGCATCCGTATAACCGTATAAGATACGTGGTTGACAGCAAAGTATAATCCACATACAGATGTGAAAATATACTGTGCTTTCTTTATTCTCCAGCTATCCAAGAGTTCTGTAATGTTTTGGTAGCTCAGATTAATTATTTACCTAGTGACAACATATTAAGATACAAACAGTAAGTGCAGCGTGAACGTGGTGCCTAACCAGAAGTGTGGTGGGAAGCTGGGGTGTCTCCACAGCCTCGGTCTTCCTTGGCTTGTGCTGCTCCAAGCACGTGCCGGCAGGAAGGGCGCCTGCAGCACGCCTGGCGCACACGGAGCTTGCGGGGGAGTGTCTGTTCCAGGGCGCTTTGTCATCTCCGTGCTGCTCCTAGAGGCTTGAAGCCAGCATATTGGTGCCTGAAGAATTCCGCCCCTGACGGAATAATTAGGAGTAAAGTCTTGTCTGGCTTTGTAACTGCATCACTTTCATGTAGGATAAATCATTTTGGAGAAAATAGTAATTACCATTTCTCTTCCTGGAAGAGTTCTGTTCGTTTGGGTTGCTGTTTCTGAAGGCTTTTTGAAATAATTTGTTTTACTTTTCTTTTTCCGGGCTCTGAGCTTGCAGCAGACTTTGCTGGCATGCAGTGTGCAGAGTTTCAATTTTGCTTGTGTTATTGGCTCAACTCTGGGTGCAGAATCACTCAGTTCCTTGCTGAAGAGCAGAATATGCCACGCTGTAGCCCAGGCTATAGGCAGGAGGCTGAAAGTAATCACATTGCCCTGAAAAGGCCATATGTTGGAGAGTCTGCTCTTGAATAATTACTGTAAACTTCTAAGTAAGCAGGAGTTTACCTAAATAAGAGTAAACGTTGCTCTTCCTGTGCCACATGTGCCCCAGAAGCGGAGATACTGGGATGCAGCTCAAAAAAGCAGCTACTCCCACAGCAACAGCTCCTCGTATGAGCAGTGTGTGTCTCTGCGATTGAGTCGCTTTTATTTTCATCTTTCTGGGTTTTCATTTATCTCTAGAACACAAGTTGTGGGTTTATTATCAGCTAGGTATTTCCTCTGTGTATGGAGGAAGGTTTGTGTGGGGCAACTAAAGCCTTAGTTGGATTGCAGGCTGAAGTACTTGATTGCTAGTTCTCCATGGGGGCCGTTCAGACACAGTGAAATGCAGGCAGAGCTGCCCCGGGTTGTAGATGCTCTTAAGAAGCTGAGCCCATCACCTTAGTTATCTCGTATCAGGTGTGCATGTGAGAAAATGTGCCAAGAGATCAGCACTTAGTTCTATGACTTCAGTAGCAAAATTACCATGAGGAGGTAATTTTCCAGGTAAAAAAATATCTATTTCCTGTAGGAAAGCATCACGTTTATTCATACACTTTGAGAGGAAATGTATAGCATTCGTTAGCTTTTGCATGAGAAAATAAAGCTGAATAATTTTTTAGAACAGCACTGGTTTTGCTCTCAGGATACCCGACTGCCCCAAGCCATAGATCTCAAATTGCCAGGGGCACCGTGGCAAATTTTGGGGCACGTGTGGACCGAGTGCCCTCTGGTGGAGCCACCAAAATCTGGAGGAAATGTTAAATCAGCTCAAGCCATTTTGTGCATTTAATGCCAGAAAAGCTGGGTGGGGATGTAATTCTGTGCACCAGAGAGCACCCCGGTAGATTACTTGGCTTTAGGGGTTTAATCCACTTTGGATGTGGGCAGGATGGATGTAATCAAGCTATGCTCATGTATTTCCACCCAAAGATGCATCAAGCTGATGATCCAGGCCTCTATGTGCACAAGTGAATGCTTATTTTATGCAGGGTCCTGTGTTGCTCCTTAAATAACAAAAAGTCACAGATTTTTTACTTCCTCTTGCTTCATATGTGCGCTATATATAATAAAAGATCATATTCTCCTTTTATATCTTATCTCTATGCTATGCAAGATTGCTTTGCTTCTCTTTAGATTATGGATTTTTTTTTGTTAATAAGCTGAGAACTGAAAAACTTGATTTATTCTGTAATAAAAAGTAATGAAGAGTAAGATGTGCATAAGAATGCTCCTTTGTTTTAAGATTATCAGTTTTCTTGAAGCGTTAATACTTCGTAGATGTTTTTGTAATAGCAGCTTTATAGGCTTTTTTGAATGTTATCTGGACTGTGATCAGGTAAAGACTTGGAGATGAGGAGTTTCTCCATACGTGGATGAATAGTGGTAAGAAATAGCTCTGATACCGCAAATGGCTTTTTTTCCTCTTTAAACCTATTTTTGTGAATGACTTAAAATTTAGGATGCGAAAGCCACCTGATACATGAGGCCATCCTTAGTCTTTGAAAAAATAAGATTACACTTTCAGAAAACGATGAGCACTTAGCTGTGCAAATATCATTAATAGTTGATGGAGCTTTTGCTATTAGATCTTACAAATGTTCTGCTCTTCTCTTTTCTTTTCCTTTGAACAGGATACATCATTTACTACAGTACAGATGTGAATGCTGAAATACACGACTGGGTTATCGAACCCGTCGTGGGAAACAGGCTGACCCATCAGATACAAGAATTAACCCTCGATACACCCTATTATTTCAAAATTCAGGCTCGCAACTCCAAGGGCATGGGGCCTATGTCTGAGGCAGTGCAGTTCAGAACCCCAAAAGGTAAAGTACCGGGAACGCACAAATCCCTTCTCCAGCCTTTTCTGCTGAAAGCCATATAACGGTAAAACACCAATAGCATGATTTTTCCATTTAAAACTGGAAAAGACAGGAGGAAAGTAGAGTTTGATTAGCAGAACATTTCCCTTGGGCTGCTCTTGCATGTAGTTAATACACATGCAATTATTCCCTAGCCGTTAGCTTAGATATGTCATTTCCAAATTACTGGTAGGCTCAGGGTGAACAAGTTATGGATGCTGAGGGTCCATCTCCTAAACGTGCTTTCTAGAAAACTAGTTTCTAGTTGCTTTAGGATTCTCGGTTGCGTGTGGCATCTGCCCGTGATGAAGTGGGCTCCAAGTGGCCAGACCTGGAGATGGCAGCCAGCAAACAAGGGCACTGCAGTGACTTGGGCCATCCAGCGTGAACTGGTGTTCACATGAGGTCTTGAATCAAGGAGCGCTCGGTGATGGGTGACCAGAGCAGTATTAAGAAGGCACCAGGCTGGGGAAATCTCCTACTCCAGAAAGGAGATGAAAAACCCTTATTGTGAGAGGGAGGGAAAGGTGAATGTACTCTAAGGAGAGATGAAAAATAACCTCAAAAACGTTATGAGTAGATTTTCTAACCATTTTTTTTTTTTCCATGTGAGTGTTTGTGATTAAAAATGAGATCTTAACGAAGCTTATTTATCTTATGTGAGACTTCAGGTTCTGTCTGTCACTCCTTCAAGCCTTGTGATCTTTCTCTTGTTTTTTTCCTTCCCTGTGCTTGTCCCAGTAGCTGAGTCCTCAGATAAAATGCCTAATGATCAAGGTAAATGGATAGCCACCTTTTCTCTTTGATTCCCTGTTTTTCATGTTTTGTTTTTCCTATCCATGTGCTGTTGCGTTGCCGAAACGAAATGAGTTTCTGCCGCTCTAAATGTAAATGAGCAAGTTCCTGTAATGCTTTTTATAGTGGAAGATCTATTTGTGGTTGGGGCATTAGGAATATAAAGTGATCTCTGTAGTCAGATGTCACATGAAGGGATAAAGCAGGTTGTGCCAGAGCTGAATCATTCTGTCAAAATGAATCTGGATTAAGTGATATTCCAGCCACCTCTGGACCGCTGGATACGAGATCTCAGTATACAGAGGTGGGAGATCAAAGAGTTATTTAATTAGCATAAGTGCTGTTTTGTGAGCTCTATATCTATAATTATTTTTGTAATAAAGGCAAATATCAGTACTCTAGACAGCTTTTTTTTGCAGGTTGGATTCTGCATGTCAGCTCGTTTAGATTCCACTCTCTCCTGAAGATACAACATTAGCTGCTAAAAGCCTTAAGGTTTTAAAATGCTAACTTGAAAAATGGTGGCTCTGAGTTTACTACATCGAATTACATGGTGAATGTCCCCGGGGTATTTTTGCTTTCTTCCAAATATGCTACAAGCCCAATAAAAAGCGGAAGAATTAGTCTAAAGGGAAGAGTTCAAAAGGACATTGGCAAGCATCTTAGACATACAATTAAATAGATCCTAAAGGAGCTAAGAACGAGCTGTGTTAACTTGCTTTTGAACCCGCTGCTTAGGAGTCATTTATTAAATATGCTCTTACCTTTGGGTTTGCTACCTCTGCAAATTATTGTTAATTTCAGGAGCGAATTATTGTTGATCTCTGTTACAGAGCAAATTCATATCCAGACTGTCCTAACAGAGGCATCAAGTGAGAGCGGGGAGCATCGGTGGGAAGCAGGTGCTTGTCCTGCCATCATTAGCTCCCTGTTGCGAGTGGAGCAAAATAGGGAAAGACTAAAATCTGTATTTTATTTAAAATTTGCTGTTTTCTCTGCTGTCCTTCTAACCTCATTTCAGCAGATAACTAAATCTTGTCACCTAACATTATCATCCTTAACGTAATTGTTACTTGGAGAAAATGTTCCTTTATGTTTATAACCCTGTATAATTCATCGATCATGAAAGCTCACCTCGAAGTTAAGAGAGTTTTGTTTTAGGAGAAGAGCACGCAAGGGCTGTAAATCGTGGCAGGGGGTTAAATGCAGCAAAGGAGAACCCAAGTTGAAGAGCAGAGAAGCTGCTCTGGGCCGGGATCATTACGATGGAGAAACGTGTCCTTCAGGACACAGCGGACAAATTGTTGGAGACTGAACATGGACCTGAGCAGCATCAGCTCGCTGGCCCTTCGCCCCGCGTCGTGCCCTGCCTGTGCCCCTGCCTGCTTTGGTGTTCCTCCTCCTGCACGAAGCGCCGCGTTCTCCGACGCGCTTCCGTAGGGCAGGTCGCGGCTGCCCTTGGGAGAGGAGGGCGCTCGTCAGGACTCAGGGATTTGTGCAGACCTAGTACCAACGCGCTGCTTAGGAGCCCTAATACCGGTAAATCCGTCCTGAAAAGAACGCAAAGTAAAATGTTTTGTCCAACTGCCAGGTACCTCCTGGGCAACATAGAGGTAACTGCACTAACAAAAGACAGTTTCATGCGAGCTTTACTTAAACTGTTCCCTGATATAGAAGAAAAAGGAGACCCTCAGTAATGACCTACCTTGGCCGGTCTGCACACAGAGTAGCCCGCGAGGCTGTGTGATCTCACAAGCATCTTGGGACCCTTTAGAAGCCACCACTTTCCAAAATGCTTCTTTATTTTCCCCTTACTGATGTCCTTTTTTTTTTTTTTCCCATCATCTAAATATGATTTATATTTGTCACATATAAAATGCATACATATATGGATAAAAATATCCTAGAGGGAGGTGTGCAAGCCCTGCCCGGGGCTGGCTGAGTAGATGCACAGAGCGGACGTGCCCAAGCGAGTGCAGATGGGTGGGCTGCTCCGTGCCTTATCCCGGCGTTTACCAGGCGCTCCCTGCTGCTCCGTGCAGGTGCCTTTGCGTATCTTCCTATCTGCACAGTTATTTCTAGTCGTCTTTTAACTTTAGCAGCAATTATTTTAGCTCTCTTCTGCAGTGTTATTGAAGATACCGCCCTACGCTTGGCCAAGCACAGGTCTTTGCAGCACCTTGTCAGAAATATCCCTTATGAATAATGATTTTGCAATTATAACTCATCAGTTAATTAGTTAATGTTGTTAATATGTGCCACATTGCTTTTTTTTTTTTTTTTTTTTTCTTCTTATGGAGCTCCTTTTAACAAAGCACCATGCAGCACTCAGTAAAATGAATCCTAAGCCTAAGTGCAGGAGGGCTGCAGCATTGCCCTTGCCAGCAAAATGGGTGCTCTGACATGAAGTTAGTTTGGCAATAACTTTGCAGCAGCGCAGCGTAGCAGGGCACGGCCTGTGCAGTCATCTCCCATCCATCAACCTTTCCGTGAACTCCTTCCTGTGCTCAGGATCCCACTGCTGCCCCAGGCCTGCGCGGGCTGCCTGCCCATCCCTTTGGAATCGTCTCCGTGATTTTCATGGCCTCGCGCTGGGCTCAAGGGTGCACAGAGCTTTGCAGCGAGTTTCTTCAAGCCTCTTCGGTGCAAATTATCTCTTCATATAGATCTCAATATGCTAACTGTGTGCTGTTTAAAATTGTTTGATTTATCATTGCTGAAAAATTATTAGTCCGGTCCTTTAAGCAGAGAACTTGTTTTAGCTGAATGCAGTGGGCCTCTATAGACTGGCAAATGCAATATATCTATTTTACTATAGATTCATCCTGCAATATAGCGTGTCCAGGGTTTAAACTGCATCTATTTCCTTATTGTAACATATAACAGATTCCTCCTTATGGTCCTGCTTGGGATTTAATCAGTATTTAGCTGGTGCTTTTTGCTGTTCTTATCAATGGTCTTTATTTCCCAACTACTATTAACAGTCTGTGATATTAACGTCAGTATTTGTGTTTGTTACACATCCTTTAGCTGCTGTTTTACTTTCTGGCATGGACTTTTAACTAAAAAGCCTTTTTTCCTCATTGTGAAACTGTAGTAGTAGGCATGTGGGGTTTTGTGGTTTGGGCTTTTTGCAGGCAGCAGTGCAGAAATGTGCAAAGTGTTGTGAATTCCTAAAAGCAAAGGTCGGCCATTCTTGACATCATGCTGACCACTTCCCCCTACATCAGTGATTTTTGCATTTGTGGTGATTTTGCATTAGTGTATTTTACTGAAAACAGGGAAGGGAAAGCGGCAGGACCATGGGCTGCTGATTTCTGTTTGCTGGAGGCGTCGTGCAGCGGAGGGCTTGGCGCTGGGGTGGCTCGTGGCTCCAAGGGGATCGTTTTCCAACGTTTTCTGCCCTTGGAAAAGGGGAGAGCTGCAGGAGGGAGGCGCCGCCTGCCTTTCAGCGCTCGCCTTGGCGCCTGCAACTGGAGTTTTCCAGGCAGACACTCAGAAAAACTACCTTAGAAATAGAAATGTGTGTGTTTGCGTGTGCACAAGTGTGGATATATGGAGATATAGATAGATATAGATAGATTTGTATATACTTACTATGACTTATCATTATTATATGACTTTTTCAGCTTCAGGATCCTCGGGGAAAGGAAGCCGCCCAGTGGACGTCGGGCCAGATTACAAACCCCCGCTCGGCGGTAGGTTGTTGTGAAGCTTTTCAAGTGAAATGCAGCGGTTACGCTGGGGGGTGAGATACTGCACTTTAAAATAGTCACCCGTTTTCAGTCCTGATTACACCTATTTCGTTCGCTTTTGCCTTTGTATGATGATATCCGAATATTCCCATTCCAGAAGTTGTAACCTGCTCCTGCCTGCTCTGTGGGGTACAAGGAGGAAATAGTTCCCTGCATTAAAATGTACTTCTTCCTGTTTAACTTAAACCGGCTGCCACAGTGCACAAGTGCAAAATTAATTCAGCAAGAACATACTAGGGAGATGGAAAAATCATATTAATTCCTTCTTCCTTTGGCAGCGGGCACAGGGAAATGTTGTCCTGAGGTTACGCTGCCATGTCAAATGCGTTGAATCTTTATCAATATACATAAAATTACATCAGATGTGTGCTTATCTGAACTATCTGAGCCAGGGAAACATGAATTCTTAGGGACTGTCAGCTGAACATACATCTGTGAGACACTTTATAGATTTGGGTGTTGCACAGAAACACAATTGGCTAATGGTAAAAAAAAATAAACAAAAACTTGAAATTTAGGCATGATACCTGTATGATACTACCTACCGTTCTTTTGACCAATTTTGACTGCTTTTTGCATTTGTTGATGGGAAGCTTTTCCGACCAAATGCCATGCAATCCACGTGCCCTTTCTTCCTGCTCGAACCCTTGCAGGCAGTAACAGTCCCCACGGAAGTCCTACGTCCCCCTTGGACAGCAACATGCTGCTCGTCATCATTGTGTCCGTTGGAGTGATCACCATCGTGATAGTGGTGATAGTTGCTGTCTTCTGCACTCGCCGTACTACTTCTCACCAGAAAAAGTAAGATTCCTGGGCAGGGCTTTACCCCCTCCTGCCTTTCTCGCCTCGTCCTCTTACCTAATCTTTTCTTTATGATGCTTTAGAGTTTATTAATTTTGAGTGTTGTGGGCTATAGAAACTCTCTTCTGACAGCAAATCAGTGATGCGAGGCTGTGACACGGGTTCGAACTTCAGGGTTCAGAAAAGATAACGTGGCTGTGTTGATACACGTTATCTTGCCTGTGGTGATGATATTTTTCCGCTTTGCGCAATCGGTGTTTCAGAGTTTACAAATCATCAAGATAAGAGTTCACAGGTAAATCAGGAAAATATCTCATATAGACCAGCATTTGCTCCTCTGTGAGGAGAAAGTCTTGGTTAAAATCCTGGGATTATTCTACTTATTTATTTTTTTTTTTCTTTTTGAATCAGCTCTGTGTGTGGCCGCTACTCTGTGGAGTAGCCGCAGCAGAGTTGGCGGCTGAGCTGCCCGGAGCAGAACACTGAGCACAGAGTGCGTCTGGCTGCCTGTCACCTCCAGCCAGGGCTCTGCTCCCCAATGTGTTTTAAAAACTGTTTATTCACCTTTTGGCTCTTTCCAGCAAGGGCGCTGCCCAGGCAGGACGCTTTGCTCCGCGGTTGCCAAAGTGAGGGTGGGTGTATGGAGGGCAGTGTTGGAGCTCTGTGTTTTGCTTTTCTAAAATTCCTTTGCGTCCAATGTTTGTCTCACAGATGTTCTTATTTGCTGCTGATGCTGCTTTGCAATGATGAAAAAGCGCGTTAGTCTACCTGGGTAAAATGAACATTCTTGACATTAGTCTTTAGCGTTAACTGTCCTGTTGGGATAGCTGCCTAACTCCACACTGCTCCTTATTGCAATTATTTGAGGTTGTTTGCAAGCCCAGGAGTACAACACAGCATGGCTTACATACACTTTCTGCTTAGAATACTGTCTTAATAACCATAAGCACTAGAAACTTAATTTTTGTTAAGGAAGCCTCAGGCCATACAGCGCAGTTCTGCAGCATGTGGTAACATTTGAGCCCCAAATCATGGTATCAGAGTTGCAAAATATGCAGTGGTGTGCTTTGAGATGTCAAATGTGCTTGTATTGAAAACTCAAAGCTTCCTGCCCAGTGGGTGGCTTTCACTCAGCTGGATGCCGGATCTGAAAGAAATCTCAGTGAAAATTTGCCTTTTTTAACAAGTAAAAAGAACCATACATCTAAGAAGACTTTGTTTGTCCTTTCCAAGGAAACGAGCTGCCTGCAAGTCGGTGAACGGGTCCCATAAGTACAAAGGAAACTCCAAAGACGTCAAGCCGCCTGACCTTTGGATCCACCATGAAAGACTGGAGCTGAAACCCATTGATAAATCTCCGGATCCCAATCCGATCATGACAGATACCCCAATCCCTCGCAACTCCCAGGACATTACCCCAGTTGACAATTCCATGGATAGCAATATCCATCAGAGGCGGAATTCCTACAGAGGTGAGCTATCAGCGAGTACTTTGTTCCGAGAGTGGAAAATTAAAAAGATTTTATTGTATCTGTCCAAAATCACTTTCATGACATAATATTCACTTACAGTAATTACAGTCACTTTTTTGTTGTTGTTGTTATTTGCCAAATAGTACATTTGGTTTTTGCTTGGTTCATAAGGCTCTGTGAAAAGTATAGATCATATATTTAAGTGAGATAATTGAGTTCACAAGAGTGGAATCATGAATTTCCCTTGATAGCTAATGATTCGTAATCAGAAGATCAGGTAACAAGTCTCAAGTTAACCTGGTGAGAGAGGTGTGTGACAGATCATTTTGGTGGTCAGACACGCAGTCAGGTTAATGGCACTTTAAGCAGTTACTGAGCATCTCTGAAGTCTGGGTGAATTTTTCGCTTGGTGAGTAGTAACTTGTTAATCCAGCACATCTCAGACTCTGCTACCAGTCATTTCTCCGAGCTGCATTTCCAGAGGTTTGTGTTGGCCTGACGAGTTCCTCCGGTGCCAAATAGTCTTTACCCTAACTGCCCTCCTCTGCCTTCCAGTGGAGACGGATAAAGGAACTGTTTTATCAATTGTGAATCAAAAAACTGCTTACAGCAAGAGGGATTGAGATCACCCCATATGGTATCACGGAAGTCTTGCTGCCGTAGTAAATAACCTTCAGTATTCTTCCTTCAGGGCATGAGTCAGAGGATAGCATGTCCACACTGGCAGGAAGAAGGGGGATGAGGCCCAAGATGATGATGCCTTTTGATTCGCAGCCACCTCAGCGTAAGTCTACAGCCCATCTACCCTGGCCGGGAGCCGGGGCCCCGAGCAAGCCACGCTGGTGCCGTGGGCTCAGGCGCGCAGCTCCCTACCTGCTTCTAAGTAGTTCTGGCCGTTCTGCAGCAGAAACAGTTCAGAGGAGGCAACCTGAGCACATCCCTCCTGCTGAATGCGGATGTGGCTCCGACTGCAAAGACAAACTGGGTGGCTGCACTGGAGCGAGGAGCAGGAGTGCTGCACAGTGGGGATGGTTGGGGACGTAGTCCAGGTCTGTCCCAGTCTCCAGCAGAGGCAGTTTCAGATGCTCCTCAGGAAGAACGAATGAGCTGGGACAGTCTCCTTGGGCTCCTGGAGGGGCTACGGACGTTACCTAGGAATGGGAGAGGGTACCTCACTGCCTGGACTTGTAGTGCACGTGTTGCGCTGTTGTTCACGAATACATCTACCCCTTTCTGAATTTGCTGGTGCTCTCTGCCTCTGCTCCTCTGTAGGAGCAGGTTCCCCAAGTTCGCTACCTGCTGGGTAATGTCCTTCGTTCTGCAGTCTGTTTTTAACCAGCCTCCTGCCAGCTTCACTGAGCGACTTGGCACTCCAGTCCTTGTGGAGTTGAGGAGCGTTCTGCCGCCACCCTCTCTGCGGCCTTCCGGAGCTGGTGAATCCCAGCCAGGTTCTTCTCCACCCTCAGCCTTCTCCTCCCCAGACCAGTCAGTGTTCCTAGCCTCTTCGTATAAGGCAGCTACTGTGTCCCCTTGATACTTCACTTTCTGTTCTTTTCTAACTTCACTGCATCCCATCTTGAAATGCAGAGGGGCCAGAGCAGCAGGCAGTGCCAGGTCTGGCACAGCAGGAAGAAAACCCTCTGTGCTGTTCTCAGGACCCTCCGTGTTCAATGACTTGCTACATTTTGGGGGCTTTTTGGCTGCCATTGCATATTGATATCAGAGACCTGTCAACCACAATTCCTGAGTTGTAACTGCCCCCCCGAGTTGAGCATCATGGAAGTACAGTTTGGATTGTTTTTCCCTGTGTGCTACTGTACACTGAAGCTATGCTGAAGTTCACCTGCCATCTTTTGGCCCATGGGCTTAGTCTTGTGAGGTCCTTCTGGAGCTCCTTGCCCCCAACATAGCATTTGACTCTCTCAAACACCTTAGCGTTATCTACAAACTTGAAGATTTCTTTGCGCGATTGAGGAAGCTCTTAAAACTAGTCCCAGAGCTGTTACCTGGGAAGATCTCCTGATGACTCTTCTGCATCTTGAAAATTGATTATTGGGCTCTTCCCTTTGCTCTCGGTCACTCAACCAGTCCTTAAAAGAGCTCTCCCTCCAACACCAACTTAGTTTCTTTAGTAAGTGTTGTCTACCCCTTCCCTCTACTGACAGTCTTGAAACTCTAGTGGGTTCTAGTGGGTTAGTGAAGCAGGATTTCATTTTCTCGAAGCCGTGGTCACACTAAATGCCCGTGTTTACCAATGTCTACAGCGCTCTCGCTCATACCCTGCCGTGCGAGACGTGACTGCTGTCCCCATGCATGGACAGCTGAGCTATTTCTGAGGAGTCCTTGACCTGCTGCTGTTCGCAGCCTCCATCATGAGGCCAACCAGGACCAGTCTGGGTTTATGTAAAACACTCTGTGGGCGCAGGAGCAGCTTCAGGAACAACTCAGCTGATGGTCCAGTGGGAGAGAGCTAGAAATCTGGGGCAACGCATCACCGCGTGTCTCAGAGCAAGACATTTTTGGGTCAGATACCTTATTTTCTGAGCAGAAAAAAAATATTCCAAATGATTTTTTGATTTTTTTTTTTTTTTTTTTCCCTTCAGGAAGGATAACAGAAAAGCCTGTGGTACTTAGGGTAGTTTTGCTCCACGGCTCGAGTATTGCACTAATTTAGTGGAATGCCGAGCACATAAATCACTGGCAGGGGCTGAGCCTGGCAGAGCAAACTATCGAATGTGGACAACGTTGGGTTTGTTATTTCTCAGCCGTGTGTTTTCCACCCCCTATCGATTAACGATTATCGAGCAAAAGTGCTAAGTGCGACATATTGTTCTGTCAGCAGCAATACATTTAAATTATTATTATGGAATATTTTAAGAATTACACAATACCCCTAGCTTTCAAACGATGACTCTGAGATGAGAAAGGACTTTGCTAAAGCTGTGAACAGCTCCACTGAAACTTGGCTTAGGCCACCAAAAGAACAGACGTTGGCGTGCCGAGTTACGTGGTGCTTGTTTGCTCCCGGGCTGGGGCTTCCAGGAGCACGGGTCCATGTTCCACCTGTAGCTGCCACCGCCAGCGCAGAGGGGTTTTCTCTGGGGCTGCCTCAGGTGCCTTCTGCTGTGTGATTTTGAGCCAGCTTGTTTTATTTCAACCTTTCTATCTTTTTCCTCTCTTTATTTACCTTTATTTACCAAGTAAGTGCTTGGTTTTCTTGGCCTCCATGTGCTATTCCACGGAGTCCGATGACCCCGGTGAGCTCAGTTTGTGACTTTGCTGCTGCTTACTTTAAAACTAAGGGAAAAAAATATTATTCTTAAAAGAAAAATTGTAAAACAAGCCATCTGATATTCCTTGTTTTCTTACAATTTTACAGGTATTAGGAAAGAGCAGGGGAAATGAATTCAGGCTGCAATGGGTGTCAGGTCGTTCTTAGAAAACACCTTTCAAAGGCAGCAGATCTAGGGAGATTTCAGAAAACGCTCAAAAAATTGACAGCCGCAGCCGCACTTAGTGCGAGGGGCTGGTGGTAGCCCTGGCCCTCGGTGCTGCCGCTTTCCTGTGCCGAGGCGCTTTCCCTGGGATCATTCCAAGTAATCCGGCCTGCCCTAGGAGCCGGTTGTGCCGTGCTCCTGCAGCCAGCCCGGGAGCCGTTTTGCTGTTGCCCCCAGGTGATTTACACTAACTATTGAATTCATGTTCTCGAGCAGGGAAAGACAGTAAAAGAAGAAAGGAGGGGGAAAAAAAGAGGTCTCTGGCTCGAGTGCCTTGGAGGGGAGCTTTGCTCATTCTGTACAGGGGACTGAATAGAGCCCTGGCTGTCTCATCCTGCACGTATCTGTCTTGCAATGTTTAATTAAGCAAAGAAGCCACGTTTGATTACAGTGTTGAGAGAGTCAATGACAGCCTGGAATGGCTCTGGCATTGGAGCTCTCCCGTCTCCTGTAGTAGGTCTGGCATTAGTAGCAGCGCGTGAGAAACAGGGAAGCTCCGATGGGAACAGGGCTGGGGTTTGCTCCGGGGCGGCAGGAGCAAACTTGCCGTGGAGGGAGCTAAAGGCGCTGTGGGCACAGCGGTACCGGAGCCGGTGAGGCCGGAGACGGGCGGTGGCTCTGGGGGCCGGGCGGGCTGCGTGCGCTTGTCTCTGCGTTAAGCGTTTCTCTGTCTTGTGTTCATTCGCAGCTGTGATTAGTGCTCATCCCATCCATTCACTCGATAACCCTCACCATCATTTCCACTCCGGCAGCCTCGCTTCGCCAACCCGCAGCTACCTCCATCACCAGGTCAGCCCGTGGCCGCTTGGCACATCCATGTCCCATTCAGACAGGGCCAATTCCACAGGTGAGATACGAACGATCAGGTAGATGTTGATTGTAATGGAACGATGAGTGACATGTGTAGAGATGGAAGCTGCTAAGACTTTCCCCAGGGAACGTGGCATCTCCCAAGAGTTACTTTTCTTCCTTCCCAAGGTTATGACTCTCCTTGTGATGAATTAAAATCAGTTGAATGTGGCTGAGGTTTTCACGTAGCAGCTGCAGCTTCCACTAACGCTTTGTGGATCTTCAGTAGTGTGAATCCTGGCGCTTTCTGGTTTGCAGACAATAAAATGTCCCAGACAGAATGGGGAATTTTTTTTTTTCCCTTTCCATAACAGGCTTAAGTACAAGCAATGTTCTAGACATTTGGGTTGAGTTTTCTCCAAAGAATTTCTTGCATAGATCAGACTCTGATTGTTGGGATGCATGATCATATTTTATACACACAAATTCAGATAGGAAAAGGCCTCCTTTTCAAGCCTTTGGCCTGGGAGCCTGAAACTTCTGTTTACATCTGAGTAGAACTTGCTTGCTCGATTAATCTGATAATAACTTTCCTGATTAGTTGTGCTTAATGGCAAGAAAGTCAGGCCTGTGCTGCTGCGAGCTAAGAGCAGCTGATCTTCCTGAAGCACACACAAAATCTTGCTGGTTTTATGCAGTGTTTTCAGGCTTGAAGTACAGTGTATCCCTTGCTGTGAAAAATGCCAGAGCACCAATGCTGGAATCACAAACAGCTAAAATGTCGACGGGAGGAATTCTGGGCCTCTCCAGTTTAAGGTGTGAATTTTAACTCAGGTGCCATCCGAGCAGCCCGCGGTGCTGGAAGCGGAGCCACCCGGAGCGGCGGGGAGCGGGCGAAGCCTCGCGGCTCCTTTCAGCTTTCAGCAAGCTGAGGGGTGTCCAGCCTGCCTGGAAAAATTTGGGCTCTTTGGCATATACTGCAAAGACGCACGCTAAACCTGCGCCTAGTTAAGAGTTTCAATATCCAAAATACTCAGGTTTAAATGAGAATGAAGATCTGTGTTCCATGCGGGATTTAAGAGGCTGCTAACTCGGAACCTGGCCGTGCATGCCTCCTACTGCTAAATACTTAGCTGTGCTCAGACACAGCAATAACTTCATTTTGCTAAGACACAGTAAGAGGCGGGGATTAAAGGAAGAAAATAAAAGGGCGTGAAGCCACATTAGATCAGCTTTGGGTGCTTCCTTCCTGTGACTATTCAGAGAACCTCCTGGAACAATGGCAAATGTAAATTTTTGGTAAGCACATTTTGGGAACATGGCAGTCCTCAGATCAGCATCGTGGCCTTGGGCAGCTGCTCACTTATAAGATACTTTTCTCTGTTTTTTTCTTCTCTGACTGAAAAAGAGCTGCAGGAAAAGAAGTCTTATGATCAGAGGATATTTTAAAATCTGATCACTGTGGATTCATTTGGTTCTTCAACCTTTGTTGTTGGACAGCCGTGGGCATTTCACCTTAAAACGGGACGGTTGCATGAAATGAGTGTTACTTGTGCCTGAAAGAGCTGACCGGACTCCTGAGCACCCAGCAGCGCTCCTGGAAGAGGCGCGTGCAGGGGCGGCCGCCTCGGTCCGCGCGCCCGGCCGCGCTCTTGACGCGGCCCCTTCTCCCGCTTGCTGTGTTGCAGAGTCGCTGCGGAACACGCCGAGCACGGACGCGGCGCCGGCGGGGCAGCCGGGCGCCGAG